>CM019065.1:20112368-20210086 GCA_009667805.1 Leptobrachium leishanense
CATGGCTTCAAATCGCGTTTCAGAAGCACTTGGGAATACTTTCTCGGGGGGCAACTGCCCCGTTGCCCCCCCTGGATCTGACCGTGGGAAAAAAACAGCTCATTCTACTTGACTGGAGATGATATTATGCAAATTAATACTGTTTCTCAAAATCTGGTCTGAAGTGATTTTACTTTTGCAAAATAATTTAAACACTTTCACTTCCACGTGATCCACCGCCTCCTCTGACCACAAGCAGTAGGACAACCAGGAGCAGGTAGTTTCTAGTGTCCTTCTGTGGCTCAAGCACATCCCTGCTCAGGTGAGCTCGCACACAGGTGTTGTTGATTCATACTTGTTGCTATGGAGTCCTATGGATTCCAGGACATGATAGCAGGGGCTACACATGGCCCCACTACTTAAATTGATCAGCAGCTCTTAAATATTCCAACTCGAGCAGTTAATACAGGGGCTCAGTCAGAGCAGAGCCTATAATAGTGAGCTATTAATGGGTGATGGTCCATGCCCAATTTATCCACTGGTGAGTCACTACTAATGGATCAATTGGAATACAGACAATTGTTCCCTGTTGTGATTCTACAGCTGGCTTTTTTGGTATGTATGTTGCCCATCATGAACACACAATATATCAGAAGCATTTCATTCAGGAATTTCAGTCGAAGCCATATGATCTTGCAAGGGTGATTTATCCAGTGTTGGCATCCACCATTGACTGTGAACCAAGTTAACAACATATGTCATAAACAATTTTAACTTTGTTGACTAGACTAATAATTTTTGTCAAAGACTTAAGGGATTATTCAAAGAGCATCGAACTTGCCACCGAAGGGCACGAACAGTAAATTTCCTGGCAATTCGGCTATTCAGAACACAGTCAATTTGCCAAATACAGGCGAAATGACAGAAATACAGTGCAGTTCACTGCAATTTGGCGATCTTCGACGGCAGTGAAATTGTTCCATAGAGAAGTAATGGTTAATGTATTCAGAAAAGCCCAAACTGCCCGAAATGCCAGTGAAATGCCCTGATTTTTGGTGTTTCAATTCAACAGTTTTAAACAGGCGAATTCCATACAATTCAATGATAAAAAATATAAATCGGGTTTTTTTTAAAGAAAAATATTCAACTGGTCTTTTCATTTTCAGCAAAAAAAAATTTTAATTCTTTTTTGGTTTGTTTGCCTTTTTTTAGGCAAAATTTTTGATTCCCAATTTCTATTAAAAAGCTTTTTTTTTTTTAATTCTGTAATAGACCTTTTTAAGATTTTTTTATAGGACCTTTTTTATTATTTCCATATATTTTCATGCATTTTTATTGTTTCAGATGGCTCCACGTTTGGCGAATTCACCGGAGGGTTGGCAAACTGGAACCACTGAAGTGCGCTGGACGAGAAAGCATAGAAAATTCACAGACATTTCGGTGCTTTCTGAAAAACCCCTTTAGTCAACTAATATTTTTATTTTACTAAAACTAGGCTAAAACTAAATTAAAACTAATAACGACTAAAACGATGACGAAAATCCATTGACATTTTTGATGAGTAATAAAAACTAGACTAATAGGTTAGGAAGGGACTATATGGGAAGAGATCCAATCAGAATTAATCTCGAGTTACAGAGAAATGGTGGCTTTTCTATATTCAGACACAATGTTTCCCCCAGGAGGATATAATGAGCGCTGTTTCCTGTTACAGTTTAGTTTGAGTAATGTGCTCTAGATTCAGTCGACTAACATCTTGTGACATTTAGGGCATTTTCCCATAGTTAATGCTCACAAGCCTGCAGATTTTCCCGTAGCATCCTCATGTAAACGCAATATTTCGGGGCAAGTGCTACTTTAGCACCTCGCCCCTGTACGCAGCACTAACCGTAGTCCATATGACTCCATGGAGGGTTGTGCCTCCGGGCTGCGAGCCCAGCTCTCGCAAGATCGCACCATGGAGTGATAGTGGAGGAAGACTGGGATCTATTTGTTGCCGACATTTCAGTGCTCTCTCGTTTCCCTGCATTTCTTTCCCTGCACTTTGGGGAATCAAATTTCAGCATTCACTGCATGGTCCATGGAGTGCAAGGAAAGGACCCGCAAATCCACCGCAAAATTGCCTAAAATCTCGGCAGAAATGGTCACCAATACAAGTCGAACTTTAGGATCGATTTGAGAGCCTGCTGAAAAAATCCTGAATGCACCCAACAATCTGCCGCAAACACGTCCGACAAAATGCAGATGATCCTCCGAACTGTCATAAGGGCCCTTTATGTGAACCAAGTGTGGCCCTTTGTTTAGGATATTTAGCCCTTGAGGCAGGTTAGCTGCTGGCTGCATGGACAGACCACAGCATACAGATACCACACGGATACAAGACATGATATATAACAAGACTGTAACAAGAATGGCAGGAGAACAAGGAGAACACAGAAGAACTCTAAAGGGATCCCTAACTCTGGGGTAAGATCCTTGAATTGTCTTCTGCCTATGGAAACCTAACAAAAAAATAACAGAGACTGGAGAATAGGAAGGGCGAGGGTTAAACAAGACAATATATAGAGCTGCTGGAATACACAGAACAGGAAACAAGAAACAATATAGAAATGTCAAAACCAGAGCTAAAGGATCAAGAGCCAGGAGAGTATGTCAGACTAGCAGAGTCCGGTACACAGAATATTAATAATACAGAGTGCAGGGAGCAGACAAACGAATAGTCAGGAATATAAGCCAAGATCAATAATCAGAAAATCCAAGACACGATACAGGAAGCAGTAACCCAGGAACCAGGAACAAGATACTCTCAAGAACCAGGAACATGAACACCACAGGAACTCTCAGGAACAGGAAACCATGCAAGAGCAATGGGCCTTACTACTGCTTGCATTTAAACAGTGAACAGGACTCAGCAATTAAGACATATGACCCCCAGGTAGAACAGCCACAAGGGAATTCAGGAGCGGCAGAGGGTGGAATGTCTCAACCCAGATAGAGAAGAGCTGGCCTGGATTGCTCTCACCCACCAGTGGGCATGGCTGGAACCAGTGGAAAGTGGAAACTTGACACAAACAGACCACTGACCAGCCACCGGAAAAAGCCGACAAGCTGACGAACGGGGTAAAATAAAAACCCACAAAACAAAATGATTGAAAGTGTCAAAATTGAAATGCTGTTTGCAAAAAAACTACTGAATGAAAATGTCTGGAATTAACATATAAGGTCTGTTACAGAAAAAATAAAAAAAATAAAAATTAGGTGAAAATCCCCAAAAAATGCCTAGTGCAACTTTTCTCTGCTGTTCGGTGTCTTTGAATAGATTAACCATTGCTTCTCTATGGGGGATTTGACTGCCGCTGTACAGGCACCGTATTTGGAAGCAATTTGCCAAAATTAGGCGAACTGTTTGCTTACCGAATAGCCGAATGGCCACGAAATTGCCCCGTATGGGGAAATTCCCTGTTTGTGCCATTTTGGGGCCATATTATCTCTCTCTGAGTAACCCTGTTTCTGACTTTTTATGGACTGACAACTCATGTTGGAGATCTACCTCAGTTGGTAAATTCATCAGATGTAATAGCTGGTGCTTGGAATATAACTCAAATTAAATACATAAAGGAAAAACATCAACGACACAGTCTGCTTGGTCTCCACTTAAGTGTTGGACAGACATTCATGCTTCCACTTCCACAGCTTTAACAGAGTATCCCTATTTATAAAGTTTGTGTATGTAGAGATGTCACACGTGTGGAACCATCTGGTGGAGACCACTTGACACTGAAAAAAAGCACACTAGACACACAAGTTTGTATGTGATTATATGATTTGTCATGCTATTGAAAGACGATATCTAGGAAAAAACATTGGCTTCGTGAAGAGGCCAAATGGCTCAAATTCATTGAGTGATGCGGGAACATAATAAAAATGACACTTATTTAAAATATGGGACATCCAGACACCTTCTAGTATTGTGCTGGTTTCTCTGTCTTGTTTGGATCATTATCAGGATATCATTTAGATTTGGATAGTGTTACTAGGAGGAACATTACAATAATGAGAATGGTCATTTTCTGGAAGAACATTTTGACTCATGTGATGAAAGTAAAGCTTACCTGCCATGGCTGGAAATCCTTAATATCTGCACATAATTGTTTGGAAAATGGACCTTCTATTTTCTTGCAATTATTCATATCTTTCAAAGCGTTGGCCACAGCAAGGACTGCAATGTAGAGACTATATGTCGCTCTTAACCCCTTCACTGCTGAGCCATCTCGGATCTAATTTTTCTTCTTTACTTTAAACATGGTCATGTTTGGTATCATTGAAAAGGCCATGCTCTGGCCTTTCTACTGATAACAAGCATGACCCTCTAGCTGCCAACAGTGGGGAGATATCGTGGTTCAAAGGAACCCCCTATCTCCACCCCTATCTTTCCTTAGGAGTCAATGAGGACTTTCCCCACACGTCCTCAGCAGTGAAAGGGTTAAAGAAGAAACGTCATTGTAGGCATTTTGGAGGCTTTCCAGGTTTTCTGATCCACTGCACTCTTTCACGTTTGTGACCAAAGATCCCGTTTCATTTTTATCACTTATGAACCTGCAATTGAAGGCTAACTCCCAAAAAATCTTTGTCCAGGCTCTTCCCAAGGACATGGATGGATTGATTGCATTGAGGAATTGTTTAAACCCAGGTATTGTCCCACTTTGAAGAGCTAGACCTATGGTACCAGATAGAAGAGTCGAAAACTTCTCCAAAGAGAGTGTGATTGATGTAGACCAATCTGTATTTCCAACAAGTATTCTTCCTTTGACATTCTGTTTCACCATCTCATTGAATATGGGTATTAGATCTAAGCTGGTGCCATAAAATACCACAACCTTAGCTGTTGATGTCTTTATGATCTTAACAATATGAGGAGCATTGCGGTCTGGATAACTCGTTAAAATGTTCTCATTGAATGCCACACATGCTCCGGCTTTGACGATCTCTTGTCGAATAATTTGAATTCCCAGTTGTCCATAGTCATTGTCTGTAGCTACTAACCCAACCCAAGTCCAACCTAAATGTACCACTAGATGTGCAAGTCCTTTGGCTAAAAATACATCGCTTGAAATAGTCCTAAAGAAGGAGGGAAACCTGATGTGGTCACTGAGGATGGCGCTGCCTGCATAATAGCTGATCTGTTGATAAAGGAAAGCTAGATATAGAACCAAATGTGATTTCATATGTCATTGACTGAACCCTTTGAGTCTATTCCAGTTTATCTGTCTGATAAAAACCTATTTACTGGACACGTGTTAGTGCGTCCATCTTCTTGTGTCAAGTCGAATGCAATGAAATATGTCAAATGGTGAGAAATAAAGTAATAATTAATGTTACTGGTAATGATTGGAGGTCCCCATAAACATTTATTAGCTTGTAGTAGGTGTTGCTTTCATATACATACACACACGTAAACCAGAGTCTTGGCCTATGCGTTTCACAGGTTGAAGTCAGATGACACAACTGTATGCATTCATTAAATGTTTTCTATTCAGTCAAATCCCTTATTTTACCCTAAAACTAGCACTTACAGTTTGAAAAATGTTCCACCTACCACTCATGTGCTATGAATGAAACCTGCGCATTAATTTTCGAACAAATTTCGAACAAATTTCCGATTTGTAGAAATTTTTGACAAATTGTCTGAAACATGAATTAACAATTTTTGTTGGTGGATTCACCCGTTACTACCATTTGCATTGTATTAAATTAAGTTCATGGTTCTTGACCCCATACCCTCCCACAAATGGCTATTTGGTTTGGGGTTAAATCAGAGCAAGTGGACTTAATAATATAAAATTTTAATTAAATTTGAACATTGTTTATATATGTCTGAATAAAACTTACCTGAGGAAAGTTGTAGATTCCTAGAACAGAAGCCAAAAGAACCGAATTTGTGGAGAATGTTGATCCTATTATGGAGCTGAGAGGAACACCTGAAGAACATCTGTAATTGGGGATGTGTCTGTCAAGCCTCGTCAAAATTTGTAAAGCTCCCTCCAGGTCATACTGAACAAGTGCACACGAATCATATACTCGATAACCCAGGGTGATATTAGGAAGGATTTCAGTATTTTTATTTATCTCGTCCAGAGCAAATCGCACAGTTTGGAGCTGCTGGAAACTCTCAAAGTGGAACCTTGTAGAAGACACAGTTATACATCACATGGTTAGTACACAGACTGACCCCAAAACCTTTTATTTCAATTAAGTAAAAATGGTTAACTTTTGAATGTAATAAATGGAAATTCCTCTACTCACGTAATTTTACTAATTTATATATAGATTCACCTCATGATAATAATTTTTGGAAATCTGTTCAGCTCAGTTTTTATTAATAGTCAATACACTGATTATATCTATTCATCTAGCTTCACCTCTTTCTTGTGCAATGGAGAGCAAGGACCAAATTATTGGCTGCTTTTTGATATATAACTGAAAGTTGAAAAACTTGCTGGGTTGAGGTGACGGTCTTGAAAGTTCAAAATGGCCGCCTCAGCACTGCCATATCTTTAAGGTTAATTAGAGCAAAACAAATTATAACTTGGTTTGGGGAAATTACATTGATCTGATAAAAATGAAATCCCTTATTACAACGAACAACAGACATGCTTGATATCTGTGACAATTGCCCTGATTTCATATGTCTATGTTTACTCTTTGATCATGTTGCTTCTCCTCTGTATCTCCCATGTCCCCACTGCTTGTGGATGTGGGGATTAAATCAGAGCAGCTGTGATGCTTGATTGACATCCTTTATTTAAAGCTTCACCTATCGGGAGGTATAATACATGAACCGAAATTCAAGCCAAATTACTTGACTGTGAGCATGTCAATAAAATACAGCTATACTTCCATGTAAGCCGACTGTTGACTGACTTACACGTGTTAGTTTTATGTTTAGGAATAAAGCCCTTAGGCGCGTAGAGTATAAATGTCGGCTGTTTCTGCCAATAATTTTGTTGAATGGATACACAGTAATGGTAAGAACGTGCAAAAGTCCCCCTATATATTAATCTCAAAGACAATCTTTATATGGAAGCTTGTGGCTCCTGAGAGTCCCAAGGGACACTCTGTTCATTAATTCTTTTTACTCCTTAAGTAGTCAGGGCAGACAGATCGAGTTTTTGAATGTCCTCTTTATTGTCCCCAAATATTGTGTTGATAGAGTCTTCTATACACAGAAAGTTCAGCAACACTTCTAAATATTCTGTAAGATATATAAGAAAAACAGAGACCATTGCGCAATATATAGCAATATTGGCCCCTTATTTTTTCTTGAAAGGTACTTAGAGGATTCAGAGCCCGTATCCTGGCTCTGAGGGGGTCCCGCTTGCAGGGTATTATGTGGCTACCCTTAGCCCTCTTGAGAATCCTCTGCCAAGCCCGATCAGATCATCAGTGAAATAAAGGAAAAATAATAAAAATCCACCCTCTGATGGGTTTTGAAGAGAATTTTATTTTTATATAAAATTATAAAAATGGTAATAAAAGCACTCTTAGTGCCACTGAGACGCGTTTCGCCGAGTTATTCGGCTTCATCAGTCAATCAGTCATAGTTTTATGTTTAGATTATTTTCCACATTGATTAATGTAATGAGTAAGTTTAATCAGGTTACAGAGAGCTAATGGAATGGAAATGGCAGGGGTAAACAAAGCACCAGCTGCAGTTATTCAACTATCGTCGTACAAACCGTTATTATGTAGCATATGTATACAAAGATCTAATGAGAATCATAGTGCAGTTGGCAGCAAATAGAATATATATATATAGTGCAATTGGACAAGATTATTCATTTAGTAACTAAGAAGAAATATCCAAATTAAGGTAAAACAAACTCCTGTCTGGGAAAATAATGAATTGTTTCAGTGAACATATAGTACTAAATTCATTCACATCATACAGTAACATCATTATATATCCCCTTACGTTGTACATTTGATCCTTGGTGGCTTCTCATTGAAGAGGAATTTTTGATAGATGTATCCAAGATGTATTGGCAGTAGCATTCCTATCATTATATCTCCAGGTTGTGTCATTCCATTGGGCTCCATGATGGGCAGCCGGCATCGCTGGTCCTCGGAGTAAAACACTGGAATGAGGAGGAACACAATCAGCTGCCAGATTGTCCTATACATAGGAGCCATGATGGGGTTAAAAAGGGAGAAACCTGTGTAAAAAGTATGGTGTTAATTAGTTCATCTGGTGACATGAAGGGACTTGGATTTGTAATCACAAAGATACGTTAGTTGTTTTTATTATAGACTACCAAAATGTTACACTTTCAAAATAGTCAAGCATGTGTTTATCAGAATATTAAGGGAATCGAGTTAAATGAAGGTTCACCTAGAGATGGAATCTAAGCCTTCTGAAAGTAGCTGGGCGATTCATCAATAAATGTGACACCTTTTCCATTATGTTGGATTTATATTCTACTATAAAATGACAGGGATTACACTGGTTTGCTATGGATCTATGTTCCTGACTTTACTCTGAATCTACTGAGCAGCCGAGTATCATCGAATCCCTATTACACAGGATTTAAATCCACTTTCACATGGAATAAAAAGGTAAATTAAAAATTGTAAACCTCCCTTAATATTGAAAAGTACAGACAAAAACTTCGCAAAATCTGATGTTATAAGGCATTTAAACCTCAATCAGCAGTCTCCCTTAACATCTTGACCTAACGACAGGTCTTTCTCAGCCTTGTGAAAAACCTCTTCAACATCCTGACCCAATGGCAGGTCTTTCTCAGCCTTGTGAAAAACCTCTTCAACATCCTGACCCAATGGCAGGTCTTTCTCAGCCTTGTGATAAACCTCTTCAACATCTTGAGCCAACAACAGGTCTTTTTCAGCCTTGAGAAAAACCTCTTCAACATCTTGACCCAACGACAGGTCTTTCTCAGCCTTAAAAAAACCTCTTCAACATCTTGACCCAACAACAGGTCTTTTCAAGTTTTATAGGGGAGTAATTCAACTCAAATTGAATTTTTAGCCTAAACGGGCTCAACAGTGATGTTTTTGGCGCTGTGCACTCTTCGGTAATCCCTCAAATACCTTAAATATAAGACAAAGAAAAAGTGGAATAGAGTGGAGCGCACACGTGCCACAATACACACTGTGATGATAGCTAATTCATGCAGTAACCTATATTGTGATCCCTTACATATATTCAATATTATAAAGGAACTTATACTTAAGCCAGAGTGACGTGAGACATCCATTGGTTATAAATCCACTCACCGAACATCCTCTACGCATTGGCTTAAGTATAAGTTCCTTTATAATATTGAATATATGTAAGGGATCACAATAAAGGTCACTGTATGAATTTGGTATCATAACAAGTCTTTTCAAACCTTGATTAAATGATCAACATTTTGCCCCAATGGAAGGTCATTCTCAACCTTTAGTAAAACCTGTCGGCTGGTCGAAGCATTGAAACAGATACGCTGGACCAGTTTCTGTTTGCTTTGATACATTTCCTTTAAGGCAGATCCTATAATCAGTCATAAAAGTGGATTAAAAATTGATAACTTCCCATGATATAGAAAAGTAAAGAGAAACAAAACAAATCATATGATGTTATAAGGAAATCTAAAACACATCAGCATTCTCCTATCTCATTTTCACCCGAGCGACAGCCCTTTCTAAACCTTGTGAAAGAACTCTCTCTCTAGAGCATATTTGGCAGATCCTGAGGTTAATGTTTTCCCTCGTTATAGCAGCTGCAGAACCAACAGAATGCCTGGTAGACCAGTGAGAGAGACAGTTGATGGACAGATTGGAAGGGGACCATGCAGGTACAGGGAAAATGTGGATTACAATTGTAAGAAAATGCATGAAATCTGATAAGGGAAATTCGTCCTCTCGTCCTTTTCCCTCAGTCCTTCAATGCTGCCAAATAATGGATTTGAGCCGACCGATTGTAATTCTACAGAAACAAAGGGATCACAACAGCAGCTTTGGAGATGTAATGATAGCTACTGCTGGACCTTTTCATAGCAGCATTTTGTGTTGATATCTGCAGTTGTTTATTCTGTTGCATTTTTTGTACATTTCCTTTCTTTGATACTGGCATTCCTTTTAAATGTCTGCATATACTGTATGTTAAAATGCCCAAATATGAATTGAAAAAAAGATTTAATTGATGAAATGTTCAGACAAGTAATTGTTAGTGTCTGGATAGCAGCCTGTGATTGGTCATTGCCAGAATGAAAAGCAATAGATTTGTACATAGAAAATAGTAACTCATCAATTACTTAATAAAACAATAATATTACTAAGAATGACCTGTAACAATATAACTGTATCACTCAGTGATAAAACACTGAAAAAAATAATTATCCACAGAATGTTTAGAATTAATAGACATAGAATAGACAGTAAAGACATATGATGAATCAATGTGGTCAGTAATGGAACGTCAAGTCACAGTAAAATGAGATGGAATGACTGAATGGAGAGCAACCTTTCCAGTAAGTGTCCTTGGCAAGACACCTAACGGTACATACTCGCCACCCAGGACATACTTGAAAACGAGAGAAATCTCAATGTATCCTTCCTGGTAAAATCCTTTCACAAAAAATAAAATAAAAAATGAATATGATCAGTAACAGAATTAAAAGTAATATAATGAATTTAACCTGGAATAATTAGAAAATGAATGAATTAACATAGAAAGACCAGTGACAGAATTCTCAGAAAAAAAACTTTGTAACAGAATGATAAGTATCAAATATTAATTATCCTACCTAGAGTAATTAGTAACAAAATGAATTAGCATAGAATGAGCAGTAACTGGATGTTCAGCAATAAATACGATGACATAAAATGATGGGAAACAGAATGTTCAGTAATCGGTGAGTTGACATAAAATGATGGGTAACAGAAGTTTCAGTACAGGAATGGTCGGTGACAGAATGAATAGACATGTAACTAAAATAAAAATAATCAATAGACAAGGAAAGATCAGACAGAGAATTATCAGACAGACGTTTGAGTATTATCAGGTGGTGACAGGATCGTGCACCTCTCAGATATTGTATCTTACTCGCTCTCTCCTCATTCACTGAGTGTAACCAAGCAGCAGCATTTCCCAAAGAAGCTGTTTATAAAGCGACGAACATGTTCAGCATTAACCCCTTATACGCAAAAAGATGTGACAGGTTTTCCAGTGGGATATTCGTGTGAGTGATCTGTGGAGAGACAGCATGTTATATCAATGGTTCCACAGGGGGTTCCAGGCTGTACCCTAAGGCTTGGCCATCCTGTGCTGTGATAGCTGTAACATGGGGAATTTAACATCTCACTCCTGAGACTAAAAGACTTATCAGTGAATAGTATGCAGATCTATGTCATCCCTGAAAATAGCAACTGCTGATTTATATCATTTAGTGGATTATATGAGCGTGATTGTAATTTTCAATCATTTACAGTATGTAAAAATGTTTTTCCACATATTATCATCCAAACCTTTGCTGTTATATTGTAGATAGTCAATGGAGCGCCAGCGAACTGGATGTATGGTTAGTCACTATACATGTCCAATAGACTGTCTTCTAGTCCATCCCAAGAAAACCCCTCCTCCGAATGAAAGAAATTTCTGCGGAAGAGAAGGGATATAATAGCGCAGTATGTCGGTCCACCATAAGAGGAAAGTAAAGCGGTCGTAGCCTTACTCACATACTATTGAGCCTGACCTCGGCTCTAGGATGGATAGTAATTATGGGTCTTCAAATTCATGGGTCTTCGATTCACGTCCTGCAGCTCTCACGATGTTTGCGCATGCGCTGTGCTTCCCGTTTGCCATACTGCTGGAGTGCTGCAGCGGTTAAGAATCACGGAAGCCCTCGTAACGGGGAAAGTGTTTGAAGAATCCTATTGCGGGTACATGGGCACCTGAACATCTTTGAAGACCCATAATAACTATCCATCCTAGAGCCGAGGTCAGGCTCAATAGTATGTGAGTAGGACTACGACCGCTTTACTTTCCTCTTATGGTGGACCGACATACTGCGCTATTATATCCCTTCTCTTCCGCAGAAATTTCTTTCATTCGGAGGAGGGGTTTTCTTGGGATTGACTAGAAGACAGTCTATTGGACATGTATAGTGACTAACCGTACATCCAGTTCGCTGGCGCTCCGTTGACTATCTACAATATATGTTTTCAGGTTTTTAGGAGAACCCCCATATTCAATGTGTAGCGTGTACGTTTAACCACTTTTTCTGAAGGCGCTTCACTGTTTTCTTTTATTTACTTTGCTGTTATATGGTTATATATTCTATGAAAAAGAAGTGGGGAACATGTTACTGCAAAAATGTGCAATTTTAAACAGAACTGAAAAAAAAAACACATACGTTTTTGCGTTTGTTTTGTTTCATGAATGATATGACTATGTATAAAACACTGACCTTGCTCCTGGCATGGGAAATGAGAAGGTCAATAATGGCAGCAGCATTGTTAATGTTACACATGCAAAGTAGACAATATCGCTGTCTTATAAAATAATTGCATTTTTTTAAATCAGTCTCCATCTTTTTTTAATACTTTTAAATGTTCATGTTTGCGATCATTGGAAACCCCAGACTCTGGTCATTCTAATGACACCTCATATTACCTTCTGGTGTGTACAGCATGGAGGGACTGGGGTTAAAATGACCCCTGCCTTGTGGTTGTCACATTTTCACATAATCAGCCAGGCCCCCTGATGGTGAGACCGATGCTCATCAGCTCTTGTGGGTTTTTGGGCTAGCCAGTGCAGACTATCTTTCCTGTAGCTGATTAGTCTGTGGTCACATGACCCACCCTGCCCTATATATATGGCCTGCAGTATATCAGATCCTTGCTCCAGGATAAGCCTTGTCTTACTGAGTGCCTGATTTGCTGATATTATTCTGATATACTGTGTATGACTTTTGGCTTTTGCTTCTTGACCATTCTGTTGTCTGCTCCCTGTAACCAGTATCTCCTGATAGAAGCCGAGGTCAGAACACAGAATCTATTACTACTCTTCTGGCTCCTGATCCTATTGGTGCTTTATTTTTGCCCTGTTATCTGCATAGATTAAGAAGGCCACTTCAAGGACCTTACCCCAATGCAGGGCCTCCTCTTGTGTCTATTTCCTCTTCTGCGTGTATTCTGTGTGCTGGGTTCTGCATCATGCAGCAAACTGCAAACCTGCCTAAAGGGCTTAATAACATTCAGCATAAAGGGCCCTCCTTGGCATCTGCCTGGGGCGCCTGTGACAGTAGTGCTGTGGCTTAGGTTTTCAATGAAACGGTATGTAAAAAGGAACTGTCCCATCACCTCCAACCTTGTTACCAGGGTGGGAAATAATAAATTGAGGTATGCAACAGAATTGTTAATTTTTTTGATTTTAAAAATTATTGTCCCCTTTTACACACTTACATATATGTTGGGAATGCCTGCATATTCGACCGTACTGGGATTCTATTTTCACACTGATCAATGACAACACTAATGCGGACTTAATACCCTCCCCCAAGTTGCACTCATCCATTTGATCCCTATCCCAACATTCACATAGGGACTGGAAGGGACAGGTTCGGTTCCTATTGGTGTTCAGTGGCCAAGTGGTCGTAGGCTGGCTGGAATAACAATATGTGGGCAAATGGAAATGATCATTCCCTGGCAACTTAACTGTTTAATGTTTAAGGCTCTAATACCTAGAGGGTGGCGTTCTGTGGCACCCCCAACTGTCCAAGAGTAGATCCAGGCAGTGGAAAGTGTTTGTGAAATGGAGGAGGCGTTCAGTAAACTCATGCTACCAATTGCAAATTATCGAGTGCCAACAGGTTTTTTATCCCATTAGCGATTCAAAGGCGACGTGGGCAAAGCGCTATGACCTCCTTCACGCCACCATTAACGCTGGTGTTGTCTTGAAGGAGGTGATAGATCCCTTAATAACCAATATGCTCCATTGAGCTTTTTGCCCAAACTTAAACAATCGAAGGAGGCAATAGGCAACCTGGCCATTAGTTCATAGTCTGAGCCAATTTGTCCAATGGTCAATTTGAGCATGACATCAACCAGTAAACTGGAAACCCAGTCTTTGAGCGTAGCTGCAGACTCAGCACAGTAGAGTACAGGAACACACTTGAGATTAAACCCTAAATGAATCAATGAGCCAATAGTCACTACTAGAGCCAGTACAGTATACAAAAGTATCCCTATGAAATTTTAATAACATATAACTTTTATTGATGAAAAGAAAAAAAGAAAATAAACAAAATTACCATTTACAACCAAAAGATAGCCATAAATAACGATCCAATTGACATTGTAACCATGAATCCAGTCAGTGTTTGATAGTCATAGACTGTAGCCTGTAGCCGCCAAAAAGCTCACTGTTCCTCAATGCACATAAAAATGAATCAACACGACATAAGCTCAACAGATGTGTTCCTCTTTCTCTGAATATGCAGGGGATAACTCCTAGGAACAATCCAAAATTTGATAATTTTAGTATAAAAGCTAACTAGTGCTCATCGATTTTGTTAGATTATGTTCTTTGCTTCCAAGCACTCAACTCGCGTTTCGCCATCTGGCTCATCTGAAGTGCTAGATAAGAATGTTGGTTCCCTTGTCTTTGAACTTTTCCTAGCCATTTAACTAATTATCCAATCACGTGTTTTGACATTACTGTTGCCAGTGAGCATACCTCATCATTCCATGCGGATGTTAGGAAAGTATGATTAACTGACATAATTCCCGACCATGTGCTTTGCTATAACCAATAGTAGTTTTTCGTGTCCGTGTCAAGTACCCAAAACTTGCAACTACAAATGTACCCCTGTTGTAACTCTGTATATCACTGGATGCCCTCATTGCCCTCTATGTTATATCCCATTTCAGACACCAGTCCGCACCTATCAGGTCAAATAACCAATCTTTTACTGATCATTTAGACCAATAACTGACTGTGTATTCTGGCATCAAAGGTTGCTGTGGTTACCAGTAGGGATGGGCATTCGGTTCGATTCGAACAGGAGTTAGATTCGAACATTGGCCGTTCGAAAGTTCTCGAACATCGAACTTTTTGGGACGTTTGCCAAAAGTAAAAAAAAAAAAGTGATTTTTTAAAAAAAAAAATGCTTAACCCTTTCGCTGCTGAGGCTTTTCCCGCCCCTGTGCTGAGGTCATTTTTTACCTGTTTTGCGCATCATGTTTAAACCTGTTTTGAAGGCTTATTTTAGTATATGACATCGACATATTATATATCGTTCTTTCCGTCAGACTCGGTAGATTCATAATATGTCATTATTATATGTATACGTTATGTCATGTTTGTATATTATAACAAAAAATGCAATAAAATATGTATTTTCAATAATTTACAGCGTGTAAAGTGTTTTTTTCCACATTTTAACATGCGAGCAATTGCGGTTATATTTTGTATGGGGTGCGCTTGTTAAAAAAATTATAGATGGGGTCTCGTTACATTTTTTTTTGGGGAAAATGACACCATTTTTAACAAACGCACCGCATACAAAAATCGTTAGTGCAGCATCATTGTTCACATTATAATTGAAATGGGAACAATATTGCTGCATTAACAAAACAAAAAAAAAAAAAAAAAAGTGTTTATTTTTTTTTTTTTAATTTTTTTTTTTAATTTTTTTTATTTTTTTTATTTTTTTTATTTTTATTTTTTTACAATTTTTTTACTTTCATGTTTGGTATCGTTGGAACGGCCATGCTCTGGCCGATCCAACGATATCAAAATTTAACCCCTAACTGCCACGGATCGGGAGATAGGGAGTTCATTGGAACTCCCTATCTCCACAGTTCGTGGCAGCTAGGGGTTAATGCTAGGACTGGCGTCATCGTGCTACGCACGATGACGCCAGTCCTCTGGGGGAGTTCCCGGAAGCTTGGCCGACATCCAAGATGTCGGCCAGCTCCCGGGAAGGATCGCAAATCGGCGCTTTTCAGCGCCGATTTGCGATCCAGCTCCCCAGGGGTTAATGCCAGGCATCATTTGGAAGGGCAGGCTGTGCCCTTCCAAATGATGCCTGGGTTAAGCCCCTGTGAGCCGCCGATCGGGAGGGAGAGAGGTCCGAAGGACCTCCCCCCCCTCCCTTTCAGGCGCCTCCTCCGCACATGCGGGGGGGCGCCTGAATTATGTGTCATCGCGGGGGCGCGATGACACATAATAATGGCGGCCACTGCTCCGGATGCCGGGCTGACATCCAGGATGTCAGCCCGCACCGGAGGGGCCAGCGATCGGCCGGAACCCGGCCGAACGCTGACCCCAATGCGAGGACGCGCTCAGCGCGTCCTCCGCATACCAGCGGCAATGCTGAGGACGCGCTGAGCGCGTCCTTAGCATTGAAGTGGTTAAAAAATCAAAAAAAAAAAGAAAATACAGAGACTCTTAACTGCAGAATATTATAAGCAATGGTTTATTAAATAATGAATTAAAACGGAAATATTTTTAGCATTGAAGCCTATGGGATAAAACATTCTTGTTGCTAAAACATCAGGCAGACGAGGCCCTCTAATCAGACACTGTAGAGGGCAGCCCGCTGGGGCCTCCCAAGGACCCCTTGAGGAGCATGCGGCAGCAGGATGACAGAGCTGCGACTGTGCGTGCTGGCCGGCCGGGTGCATGTGGCAGAGAGGTGGCACAGGGAGGGAGCCACGGCAGACCCCCCCACAACCAGGATCCAGGGAGCCCCCACTGACCACCAGGCTAAGGTAAGGCGACAAAATTTTTTAATAAATAAAATCCAAGGACATCTTTAAATGTACCCTGGAACATAAAATAAAACCTTTTTTTCTTTCTAATACTCACCTGATTCCTGGATCCACAAACAAGCGCAGCCTCCTGTTAAGGCAACTACACGTGCTGCTGCGAAAGACGCTGGGTTAAGTCGCTCACTATCTGTCTATCCTAGACCCAGATAATGACTCCGTGGACAACAATCCCTGCGCGCTCGCTTACCTATCCGTCCAGGCACACTTTCTCTCGCAACAGGCATGTAGAGCGCAATAAAGTGGTTCCAGGATTGCAATGCAGTACAAATCTTCTCTTGAATTGGTTAGTGACTACCTTTCCCATAATCCCTGTGCCCACTTTCTTATTATATTAGTTATGTTGCCACCAGTTCCCCTGAACACTACGCGCTTCGCAGCGAAAGACGCAGGGCTAAGCAACCCACTATCCATCTATCCTAGACCCAGATAATGACTACGCGGACAACAATCCGCCACTCGCTTACCCAACCGTCCCCAGCGACTGCAACTCACAATTTCGGAGCTACTCGAGCTTAGCACAACAAGCAATACTCCAGTCTCTTTAGTTAGCGATGCAAAATGCACAGCCGGCTTCCCCGCTACACTAATAGCATATCGTCTCGTTAAAGCTAGCATCAGACTGTAGAGGTGCTGCCTGGCCGTGTGAGGATTCATATGCTGCATTATTATACTGTAAAGGTGCTGCCCGGCAGTGTGAGAATTCATATGCTGCATTATTATACTGTAAAAGTGCTGACCGGCAGTGTGAGGATTCATATGCTGCATTATTACACTGTAAAGGTGCTGCCTGGCAGTGTGAGGATTCATATGCTGCATTATTATACTGTAAAGTTGCTGCCCGGCAGTGTGAGGATTCATATGCTGCATTCTTATACTGTAAAAGGTGCTGCCCGGCAGTGTGAGGATTCATATGCTGCATTAATTATTCTTCTTACAAATTTGGTTACTTAACTCGTTAGCGTTTGGATTGTAATATTGTGACATCCAGGGCCCCGGGTGGCGATCGGGGGGGGGGGCCCGGACGCATGGTGCCGCCAGCTGGCTGAATGCCAGATGCTCCGGTGGCACCCGGCGCAGCTGTGAGTGATCAGGGGGCAGGGCGCGGCGTGATGACGCAGAGTCACCGGGACCTTAAAATCAGGAGCGCGCGCTGTACACCTTGCCTTGCCGTGGAGTTTCATTCCCGCAGCTTACCAAATTAGTTTGTATACTTGTTACTAACCCTGCTTGTTCTGAGGACCCGATCTGTTGCCGGCTTTGCCTGCCATTTGACTATTCTCTCTGTGTACTCCCTGCCTGTTCTGTTTGCCTCCTGTTACTACTGGTGTGCGCCAATTCTCACCATATACAGCAGTGCAGTACTAATGCCTAAACAGTGTTGACCCAGTTTAGTTATAACAACTACTCTCGCTCTGTGCCCCGTCTGGTATATTCCACTGCTTGTTACTGCTGGTGCGCTTCCATCCTGCCATACACTATAGCGCAGTAATATTTGGGTGCACTGCCACTGAAGTGTGTACCAGATTCCAATCATTTTAATATTTGAATGCAGAGTCCACCCCTGCACTCTTTCACAATACCTCAGAGGGGTTACGGTGTGAAGGCACTAGCTGGCACCAAAGGCCCAATATTTGGATGCACTGACGCGTGTACCAGATTCCAATCATTTTAATATTTGAATGCAGAGTCCACCCCTACACTCTTCTACAATACCTCAAAGGGGTTACAGTGTGAAGGCACTAGCTGGCACCAAAGGTCCAATTTTAATGCACCTGTTGTTACTTTCATCCAAATCCTGCATAAGTTTCACCATTATTTAGCCCAAAAAATCAATAAACTTGTTCTGCGTGTCCTAAAACATCTCATCTTTTCATACAGGCTGCCGCCCCAAGCAGTTGTTTATTAATAGATTAAAGGAAAAACATTTACCGTCATTTGAAATGTAATTTTTTACTTTTTAAATGTTTCTATACATCCTACAAATCCGCCACTTCACGGGCAGGTTATGGGGACCTCCTAGGCACGATATTTGAAGGAATTTTTCGTGTTTATTCTTAACCTTTATTACATGGAAAAATCACTGTTCCTTTAAAAATGTTTTTTTTTAAAACTTTTTTCCTTGTTTCCTGTCCCCCAGGGCACTACCTGGATCCCCATACACTTTTTTTTGGCCAGTATCTTTCATATATGCCCTCTTGGAGGGCACTCTAAATATCGAACGTTTGAGTCCCATTGACTTGCATTGAGTTTGAATAGTGTTCACGTCCAAATTCGAACTTTTTCAAATGTTCGTGTTCAAATGCGAACCGAACACGAGGGTGTTCGGCCCATCACTAGTTACCAGTGAGCATATCTCACGATTTTATATTAGTGCTTGAGAGGTATACTGATCCCAACCTGTTTCTGGATTTGGAGCCATCAACCTGTCCATATTATCTCAACATACTAATTCTGGGTACAGAGACTCATGGCAGGGGATGTGAGGTACAGAGCTTCCTGTCAAGTAGGTAAGACTCAGGACACATGGCAGAGGAAATAGGGTAAAGGGTACATGACAGAAGAGGAGGGCTAAAGAACACATGAAGGTAGGATAAGGCTTTGGAAACCTGGTCATGTAACTTTCATTTATTTGCATTTCTCAATTTAATAGATGAGATTGTATAAATTACATCTGTACATTTCCTATTAACCACAAACAACAAAACACAATTAAAGTATGATAGCTGAGTGGAACATTCTATTCAGATTTGATAAAATTAAATAAACATCTCATAAACGAAAGCCCAGTATGAGATGGCTTTTCACTTTCTCTTTATTTCATGTTCTGAGTCAGTGAGTGTTCTGACCTTTTTTCATGACATATTCTCTTGAGTTCATACTGGGTCTGAATAATATAATTAAACATTTTGGGGAAAACATGCAGAACACTATGGCCCAGCTGGAAACTAGGATAGCAAAGACCTCCATGGCCACAGTGTACTTGCCCTGAGAACTAAGTGAGGCCGGGATATACGACACCCAGACACTGAGGAAGGCCAACATGCTGAAGGTGATGTACTTTGCTTCATTGAAACTGTCAGGAAGTCTCCTGGCCAGAAAGGCAACAAAAAAACTGATGGTGGCCAGTAGTCCAAGGTAACCCAACATGCACCAGAAAGCAGTGGCTGAACCTTCATTACACTGAAGGATGATGAGACTAGGTTGGATCTCAATGTTCTTTTCCAGAAAAGGAGGATTACGAAACAACCAAGTGAAGCACAAAATAAACTGCAGAAGCAAGCAGATACTAATAATCATGTAGGACATCCAAGGACTTGTCCACTTCTTCAGATTACTACCTGGTTTAGTGGCCTCGAATGCGAAAACCACCATGATAGTTTTGGCTAAAATGCAGGAAACACAGAGGGAAAATACCATGCCAAATGCCGCTTGACGCACAAGACAATTCTCGGGTTTGGGGAAACCAATAAACATCAGAGAACAGAGGAAGCAAAAAGATAAGGACAACAGGAGCAAACAGCTCAGAGAATAGTTGTTGGCTTTCACGATCGGGGTGGCTTTAAAATGCACGAAAAGCTGCAGGATGATGACAGGAACCAAAGAAGAGATGGTGCTTGTGCAAGCCAACGTAGTGCCCAATGGTTCTTCATAATAGAGGTATTCTATGGGTTTGGGAAGACAGCTGGATTTCTCTGGATTTGGCCACATGTCCCATGGACACTTAATGCAAGTGAAAGAATCTGAATAATAAATGATGTGGGGAAAAACTCGTCAATCAAACTTGCCATGTTTTCACTGTGAATTTATGACTGTTTAATGTGATGAAGTCTTGAGTATTAACACCTGTTAGCATATCAACACAATATTCGATGGCAGAAAAACAGAAAATGCTGTTTGCTATATTATTAACTTGCCTGTGTTATTGGAGATCTCCCCATGTGGACATGGGGCACAATTGTAGCAGCAGGCAGGTTCTCCTCTTCTGGTTGCCTTCCAAAAACCAGGGGGGCAGCTCTGACTGCAGACTGAGATAGGGACCTAGAGTGTGAGATGAAGACTATTTTCAAACTTCCACAGTTGACAAATACTGTAATGTTACTGTCACACGTATATATTACCCTTATGTAAAAACTGTAAGAGTGACCAATCTATAATTAATAGCAATGGCCCTATTCCACTGGGATATTAACATTATCTAATGAGACAATAAACATAAGAGCCCCACATGATAATGTTGACTCTAACGTTTTATTCTAAGCCAGATTAGCACCACTTTACGGCATATTTGCGGTTCTTTGTATACTTTTAAAAGAAGATCAAACGTATTGGAAATTGGAGAATAACTAGCGATTCCACAGTTTCTTTTGTGGCTGAACACAGAAATAAATTACCAGCTCCCAAAACCTGCGGCCAAGTGATTTTACATCAACATAATACTGGAAAAAATATTTAAAAAAAAATGCTCATCATCACTTATTTTCCCCACGGCGAAGAGGAGTCCACCATCTACTGCCTCATTTCGCTGCAAAGCAAAGGACATAGAAAACAAATTCTTGGACATCATTCTACAAATACTGCTCAGTCCTGCAAGAACACATGGCCTTTGGACTCCGGGAGAGATAATTAATAGAGGCACATGATACCATTGCCACTATTCATTAACAACTCCCTAAAATTACTAGCCAAACCACACAAATAGTATAATGTAGGTTGACTCTTAATTCGGCAGGTATTAGAGACCACTAAACTGTATTTTGTCATAGGGCTATCACTGGCACAGCTGGAATAAGGGGCTTTCTGTATAAGTCCATCCTATACAAGTAGATGTTTGAGCGCTTCTTCATTTATGATCTTAATAGCTGAAAGGTATTGAATGGATTAGGCATTCCACTGACAAGTGACCAACCATCCAAGAAGCTGAGATTTGCCGACTCTAAGAATTCACTGTTTGTCATTTTATTTTTAGAAGTACAAAGCGTGAATAATGATCATAAATATATAGAAGTTGTGTTTTAACTGAAAAACATTTGTCTAATTAAAAGATCAATGAACAAGCCAACAACGGATTAATTTGTAGAATTTACTGTACAATCTCTTAAGTAGACACATTTACAGGTAGTATGTATTAAAAAGCACATCAGATCTTTACGACAAATGGATTCTCTGATGCGATGCCCTTGAGCTGTCCTGAATTTTTAATAAGTTTTGTTACTCTTCGTATCTGTATAAAACGCCCATTACCCGTTCCTCACCATCACCAACTGTGATAGTATTCACTTTGGACTGTGGGGAACCTGGACCTGAAATTACATTTGGAAGGTGTGGTTCTGACAGCTAATATTGTTCCCAAACCCTCTTCTATGCTGGAGTTACCAAGTGCCTTTACAGGTGCATGGTGTCTGTGTTTATGTGTTACTATTATTATTACTATATGTGTCACTGAGAGCCCTTTCCAATCCCATCCCTTTCCCTGTGACGGAAAATGTTGTTTACATCTGTGGCAACTTTGAGTGGTCATCCTTTGAGACATATACCGGCTCTCTCTCTATCAGACTCTTTTGTGTTTGTATTATCTTGTGTCCAAGGTGTGGTTGGAATATACTCTACTGTTTCATCTTCTGTTTGTGTTCTGGCTGCACATCCAAGGTCACCAGAAGGATAAAGCTGGAGGAGGAGGGGTCACCAGAGTGTCAACTTCCATTGTTCACCCAGTCCCTCCTTGCATTTATTTGCTTTAAATGCTTCATGAAAAAGTCCACATTTTATGTCTAATGATTTTGTGAAACATGGCATGCGCATATGCAATTCAGATTTGGTTTGAAAGTAGAATGCTGCTTTTATGACTCTACCCGTTTTTCTCCTGAATTCCAAAGGATGGAACTTGCGTTCATGGTGAAGATGTTACCAGGAGGAGCTGTCGTGTCGTAGCCGCCCACCTTGACCAATACTGTATCAACACTAGGACTCAACTGGTGATTCACAATGTCATACACAGCTGGTGCGTCTCCATTTTTATCAAAGTAGACTTCCTTCCCGCTGTTTAGTTTGAACCTCATGTTTTTAATATAGTACAAAAGCTGTAAAACAGAAAACCAAAGCGTGAATAAATCCTATGACCATACAGAGAAGACTGGTGACTTATTTTTTTATCATTACTGAAAAAATTACACAATGGATGTAACGAGACTTAGCAAAATGTTAAAACCCCTGCTTTACAATGAAAGTGTTTTCAACGTGATTGTTTCAAGATGTGCCATAATAAAATGTTCAGAAACATATGCTGAATGTTACCGTCATACAGAACATTCAGCGTACTAAATCAAATACTACTTGTAGAGGTCACATTTTGTGCATGACATTAATGGGGACCTCTTACGTAACGACCCCTCTCTTTCTCTCTAAGGTTTAAATAAAAGATGTGCTCAAGCTCAAAGCTGCGTGCAGGGTGATAACCTAATTCTGTGTGTGTCTTATTTCTGGGTCCTGATATCAGCATTGAGATGAGCAGGGAGGGTGGAGCAAAGTAAGAAATCACAGGGCCTAGATAAGGTTCAGGCAAAAGTGTAGATGATTTTTTTGAGAAAGGATTTTACCAGGAAGGATACATTGAGATTTCTCTCATTTTCAAGTATGTCCTGAGTGGCGAGTATGTACCGTTAGGTGTCTTGCCCAAGGACACTTACTGGAGAGGTGCTCTTCGGGATCGAACCCATGACTCCACAGACTCTCTCCACACAAAACAGTGATGTTAACTCTACTCCACCCAGCCAAATGAATGGTCAAGGTTCCTATGCACAATGGAGGTTCTTCTGTTATAAAGGGTTGATTACCTATTGTGGCAGCTGTAACATACAACATAGATGTATTGACATTGGGTCGAGGCAAAGGTTCTATGTGACAGTCAGATAATCGACAGGTGGTTGATTGCCGGCATTGGAACAATGGACAAATTCCTATAAATGATTGACGCTATTCCAACCAAGCAGTCAGACTAATGGACTGAGCCATTAATGCTTGCGGCTGCAGCTGTAATATTTATGATTTGAGACTTTAATCTAAACATTGCGGCTGCTTACTGTAAGTCAACGGCTCGTATACATAAAATACATTGTATAGCAGCCATGCAGCCATTCATTTGTGGTTACCCTTGGACAAATCAGCTATTCCATCATAGTTCCTTCTTCTCGGCTCGAGCTGGTATTCTGTAAATGAATACTGACTAGACATGTGCATTTGTTTTAGTACTAAAACGATTTAGTCAGAATTTCGGGATAATTTAGTTTTAGTATGACTCAAGAGAGGAACGAAACTGCCCAGTACAAAAAACGAAAGAAACTAAAATAAAATGCACTACATTTTAGTTTAAGTCCTTTTTGTGATATTACATTGATGAGTGAAGGAGACCAGCAATGAAGAGCGCAACATCGCAACATCCGAAGATCTGCAACCTCCACATGCCAATGCAGTAGGATGTTCTATACAGAGAGGGGCATTAATTAATGCAGGAGGATGTTCTATACATTATACAGAGAGGGGTATTAATGCAGGAGGATGTTATATACATTATACAGAGAAAGGTATAAATTGAGGAGGATGTTCTATACAGAGAGGGACATTAATTAATTCAGGAGGATGTTCTATATATTATACAGAGAGGGGTATTAATTAATGCAGGAGGATGTTCTAAACATTATACAGAGAGGATCCTTTTTATCAGCCCTTTAAATCCAGTGGCTGTGAGCGCTGAGATCGGCTGTTTATTACATTATCTCTCAGTACAATGTATCAGGCTCAGTTGTTACAGTAACTGACTGTAACAGCGCTCAGAGTTTCAGTAAAACAAGGAATTAATATTGTCCTAACCTCTTATATATAATAATATTATTTACTAGTTTTACTGAAACTCTGAGTGCTGTGATGGGCAGCAGTCAGTTACTGTAACAGCTTTGCCTGACACGGGGCAGTATTACAATGTTGGTGCTAACTTAACCAGAGCTGTTGTAAACTGAAAACCTCTATAGGCTATAATGGCTCTGGGAAGTTTACAACAGCTCTGGTTATGTTAGCACCAACTATGTAATATGGCCCACATTGTGCTGAGAGTGAGAGATACTGTAACAAGCAGTGATCTCAGCCCTCTGAGGAGCCACTACTATAGTAATTGCATTGATTGGTTTTCGGATGAATGAAATTAGTTTTCATACTAAAGAACTGAAAACGAATTTCTTTAGTAACTAAATAAATTGCATTTTAGGACTAATCCATTAGTTCAAATCGAAATTTTGTGCTGTGCACATGTCTAATACTGACTGCCAGACCCTGGATTTATGTGATTTTACAAAATCATTGAATACTTTAAAATAACTAAAAAAAAAGGCTGCAGGGAGGGGCCGAGGTGGCTCATTAAAGACAGCGCCCTGCATCTTCAAAGCCCTCCTGCCGCAAGGATGGCATAGAATGTCCCGCGGCGGAAAGGGGTTATAGGATGAGAAAAATATCTGTGATTCATTACTTAACATTCCTTTGGTGATTTCATTTATCAGGATGATTATGCATATAATTAGTTCAAGCTGTTGCTACGTCCTCAGTGAGCGGCCTCTAATCATTATTATTATTTGTGCACATTACTAACACGTTCTCAGTATTCATTGATTGACAACTCATGTTGGAGTTCTACCTCAGTTGGTAAATTCATCAGATCTTATAGCTGGTGTTGGGAAGATAATTCAAATGAAATAAATAAGGAAAAACATCAATGACACAGCCTGCTTGGCCTCTACTAAAGAATAGAACAGGCATTCATGCTTCCTCGTCCACAGTTTTACAGTATTTGATTATTCCTCTT
This sequence comes from Leptobrachium leishanense, assembly GCA_009667805.1. Taxonomy (NCBI): domain Eukaryota; kingdom Metazoa; phylum Chordata; class Amphibia; order Anura; family Megophryidae; genus Leptobrachium; species Leptobrachium leishanense. The sequence goes on from CM019065.1 coordinate 20,138,026, forward strand.
TGTAATGTTTACGCATGTAGAACTGTCACGTGTGTGGAAGCAACTGGTGGAGGCCACTTGACGTAACGCTGAAAAAGGTACACTATACACAAACAAGTTTGCATTATATAATTGGTCATGCTATTGCAAGGCGACTTCCAGGAAAATAAGCAGTGGCTCTTTGTATGGGGAAAAAAGCCAACAACTCATAATCAATAAGCGATGCTGGGAACCAAATAAAAATGCTAATTATATATAAAACAGGCAAGCAGAAAAGACATTTTCAAGGCAGTGCATTTTGCTGTTTTTTTGTCTTGTTTGGTTCATCTTCTATGAGTAGCACTCATACGTTTCCATAGTACAATTAGGAAGAACATGAAAAATGAGAATGGCCAATTTATGGACATATGACGCACATTTTGGCTCATGTGATGAAAGTAAAGCTTACCTGCCATGGCTTGAAATCGTTAACATTTTCACATAATCGTTTGGAAAATGGACCTTCTTTTTTGCAGTTATTTATGTCTTTCAATGCGTTGGCCACAACAAGGACTGCAGTGTACACGCTATATGTTGGTCTTAATTGAGAAACATCATTGTAGACATTTTGGAGGCTTTCTAGGTTTTCTGATCCGGTGCATTCTTTCACGTTTGTGTCCAAAGATCCAGTTTCATTTTTATCACTTATGAACCTGCAATTGAATGCTAACTCCCAAAAAATCTTTATCCAGGCTCCTCCCAAGGACATGGAAGGATTGATTGTGTTGAGGAATCGTTTAAGCCCCGGATTGTCCCACTTTGGATAGCTAGACCTATAGTACCAGCCACAAGAGGTGAAAACTTGCTCAAAGAGAATGTGACTGACGTTGACCAACCTGCATTTGCAACAAGTATTTTTCCTATAACATTCTGTTTTGCCATCTCATTGAATAAGTATACTAGGTCAAAGCTGGTGCCATAGAAAATCACAACCTTAGCTGTTGATGTTTTTATGATCTTAACAATATGAGGAGCATTGCGGTCTGTGTAACTGGTTAGAATCTTCTCATTGAACGCCACACATGCTCCAGCTTTGACTATCTCTTGTTTAAGAAGCTGAACTCCCAGTTGCCCATAGTCATTGTCCGCAGCTACTAACCCAACCCAAGTCCAGCGAAAATGAACCACTAGATCTGCAAGTCCTTTAGACTGAAATATATCACTTGGTATAGTCCTAAGGAAGGAGGGAAACTTGATGCGGTCACTGAGGATGGCGCTGGAAGAATAATGGCTGATCTGTTGATAAAGTAAAGCTGGGTATAAAATATGATTTCATGCAACAGTGATTCAACCCTTTGAGTCTCTTTCGGTTGATCTATCTAAAAAAACCTATTTACTGCACACGTCTTAGCGCTAAAACCTCCATGTGTCAAGTCAAATGCAATTAATGGCTAATGTAGTGATAACATTAATGCTAAAAAAATAATTTATATCCCCATAAGCATTCATTACCCAAGAGTCAGTTTAATTTCCATGATTAGAGACACAGCATAAAGCAGAAGCTTCCCCTACGCATTTCACAGGTTGATGGAAGATGATACAATTGAATGAATGCCTCAAGCATTTATTTTGTTGAGTCATTTCCTTTATTTTATCCTAACCCTAGCACTTAGAATTTGAAAGCAGAAAGATTATGACATTACCACTCTTTTGCTATGAAGAAGATATGTTTTCATTTTCAAACAAATTAAGAGTTGTCTAAATTTTAGATAAATTGTCTGAAAAACAAATTTACAAAAAGACATGTCAACGAATGAAATAAAAAATTTATCGCACATTAACGATCTTCATTTGTTTGTTTTTTTACACATTATTATAATTATAAGGTTCATTGTAATAATTAAGATCATGGCTCTTGACCCCATACCCCCTCCACCCATGGCTATAGGGTTTGGGGTTAAATCAGTGGACTTTATGTCTAACAACATAAAGATTTTAATTACAGCCAAACAGTGTATAAATATCTAAATAGACCTTACCTGAGGAAAATTGTAGATTCCTAGAACAGAAGCCAAAATAACTGAATGTGTGGAGAATGTGGATCCTATTATGGAGCTGAGAGGAACACCTGAAGAACATCTGTAGTTGGGGATGTGTCTGTCAAGCCCCGTCAACATTTGTAAAGTTCCCTCCAGGTCATACTGAGGAAGTGCACATGTATCATATATTCGAAAACCCAGGGTGATATTAGGGAGGATTTCAGCATTTTTATTTATCTCGTCCACAGCAAATCGTACAGTTTGGAACAGCTGGAAACTCTCAAAGTGGAACCTTGTAGAAGACACAGTGATACATCATATGGCTCGTACATAGACTGATCCCAAACTTAAACTTAATTTAGAAATATTAACATTTGAATGTAATGAATGGAAATCTCTCTTTTTACATGATTTTACCAATTTATAAATACATTCACCTCACGGTAATAATTTTTTTAAATCTGTTCATCTCAGTTTTTAGTAACAGACAATCCTCTGTTTATAACTGCTCAACTTGCTTCTCTTTCTTGTACAATGGAAGGACCAAATCACTGATTCTGATTGGCTTTTGATGCCTATTGTCCTTCCTCGATCTGTAACTCACAGTTGAGAAACTGCCTGTGTTGAGGTATTCATCTTGAAAACAAGTTCAAAATGGCCACCTCATCACTTCCTGATATTTAAGGGTAATTATAACAGGAAATAACATTGATCTAATGTACAGTAAATTGAGTCTTTTATCCCCAACAGAAATGCTCAGTTCCAGTGACAATTGCCCACATTTTTCATATGTGTGTTTGCTCCGTGATCATGTTGCTTCTACTCCCCCATTGTCCCCACTGCTAGCAGGTTTGGGTTGTTTGACCTCCTCCCATAAATCTTCACTTGCCATCCAAGAGGGGTGTTTATTGGATGAGCTGAAAAATATGAGCCACCTGTACTCAAGTCTATAAAATACAGCTATAGTTCGATCTAAGCGAGACACAGATTGAGTTACACGTGTCACATTTGGCATTGGGTATTTGAAATGGTTTCCACATTCAAGGTTATGAGTTTAGCATGTTCCTAAAAAAACTAAAATGTTATGTGGATCCCAAAGGCCAACACTGATGGCTGCTCTTCTTTTTCTAAGCCTTTAGGTTGAGCAAAACACCCAAAAAAATTAGAACTGGAGGGAACTAGTGGCTAAATCGACAGACGTCTGTAACTATTTGTGTATTTACTGCTCTGTCTGAGCTATGATTTGTATCTTTGAGGTATATTTTCTAACTGAACTATACCCACAGACTTTATAAGTCTTGTTTCTTCACTTGTTACAATTACTATTCAGGTCTTTCATACAGGCATAGGTAGATGTTATAAATACAGAATAATAATGGTGGGAACAATTGTCAACCCTGCTAGCGTTGCAATATCACTGCACTTATATTTACCTACATAACAGAATTTTGTGCATGTAAAAGTGTATATTTTCAGGGTAGCCTGTCACTTATTTTCTTCCTTCCTTTTCTCGCTCTCTAATCTCCAAGCCATCCTAACTTTTTGCCTAGAGTTTTGTTGGGTTTATCCCTCTTTACATTCGCATGGCGTAGATTTTTCCTACTTATTGTGTTCTGAACTGTTACTTTGTTTCCAGATTCTCCTAAATTCCCCTGTATTTACAATTATCTATTAAAAACCTGATATTGCGTTACAAGTTTTAAAAATGTAAAGATAATCATGACGCAGTTAGCAGCAAATAGAAAAAAAATATATATATATATATATGACAGAGCCCAACGATTGGGTAACATAATGTCTGGGAGAGTAATTGAGGGTAGGTATTTAGGACCCAGAATCCTGCATGGCTTCTATCCCCTCCCACACTTGTTTCCAATTAATTAATTAAGCAACAGGTAAATTATCAGACTGCTGACTCCTGGATAGGGATGAGCCGAACACCCCCCGAGTTCGGTTCGAGACCGAACCCGAACTTCCCATTTGTTCGGGACTCAACCCGAACCCGAACCCGAACCCCCATGCAAGTCAAGGGGGCAGAAAATTCTTTTTTTTAGAGTGCCCTCCAAGAGGCATAAATGCTACATATTTGCCATAAAAGGTGTATGGGGGTCCGAGTAGTGCCCTGGGGGACAGGAAACAAGGACAAAAAGTAAATAAAAAAACGTTTTTAAAGGGACAGTGAGTTTTCCATGAAATAAGGGTTAAAAATAAAAACGAAAAATTCCTTCAAATATCGTGCCTAGGAGGTCCCCATAACCTGCCCGTGAAGTGGCGGATTTCTAGGATGTATAGAAACACTTAAAAACAAATAAATGACGTTTCATATGACGATAAATGCTTTTCCTTTAATCTATCCATAAACAACTGCTTGGGGCGGCAGCCTGTATGAAAAGAGATTTTAGGACGCGCAGAAAAAGTTTAGTGTTTTTTTGGGCTAAATTATTGTGAAACTTATGCAGGCTTTGGATGAAAGTAACAATAGGTGCTTTAAAATTGGGCTTTTAGCGTCGGCAACAGTGCCGTCACACCATAACCCTCTGAGGATATGAATCTGATACAGGCCTCAATGGCAGTGCACCCAGATATTGTGCCTTTAGTGCCAGGCATGCAAGTACTATCATACAGTAACCCCTCTGTGGTATTGTGGAAGAGTGCAGGGGTGGACCAAGCGGTCCTATATTAAAAAGATATGAATCTGGTAATGGGCGTCAGTGCACCCAGATATTGTGCCTTTAATGGCAGGCCAGCAAGTATCATCATACAGTAACCCCTCTGTGGTATTGTGGAAGAGTGCAGGGGTGGACCATGTGGTCCTATATTGAAAAGTTTTTGATCTGGTAATGGGCGTCAGTGCACCCAGATATTGTGCCTTTAATGCCAGGCCATCAAGTATCATCATACAGTAACCCCTCTGTGGTATTGTGGAAGAGTGCAGGGGTGGACCATGCGGTCCTATATTAAAAAGATATGAATCTGGTAATGGGCGTCAGTGCACCGAGATATTGTGCCTTTAATGCCAGGCCAGCAAGTATCATCATACAGTAACCCCTCTGTAGTATTGTGGAAGAGTGCAGGGGTGGACCATGCGGTCCTATATTAAAAAGATATGAATCTGGTAATGGGCATCAGTGCACCCAGATATTGTGCCTTTAATGCCAGGCCATCAAGTATCATCATACAGTAACCCCTCTGTGGTATTGTGGAAGAGTGCAGGGGTGGACCATGTGGTCCTTTATTGAAAAGTTTTTGATCTGGTAATGGGCATCAGTGCACCCAGATATTGTGCCTTTAATGCCAGGCCAGCAAGAATCATCATACAGTAACCCCTCTGTAGTATTGTGGAAGAGTGCAGGGGTGGACCATGCGGTCCTATATTAAAAAGATATGAATCTGGTAATGGGCGTCAGTGCACCCAGATATTGTGCCTTTGGTGCCAGGCCATCAAGTATCATCATACAGTAACCCATCTGTGGTATTGTTGAAGAGTGCAGGGTTGGACCCTGCTGTTCAAAAAATTAAAATGATATAAATCTGGCACAGGCGTTAGTGCAGCCAAATATTGTTCCTTTCATGGCAGCAAGTGCATTCACACCGTAACCCTTTTGTGGTATTGTGGAAGAGTTCAGTGCTGGAGGTTTTGTGCATGCAGAAGACATACCCGATCTATTTTGTTACTTCGGCATTAGGGGATTGATAGCTGCTGATCCAGGACTGATTCATTTTTATAAATGTCAGCCGGTCTACAGAGTCGGTGGACAGACGCACTCTTTTGTCTGTGACAAAACCTCCAGCGGCACTGAACGTCCTTTCGGAAAGCACGCTAGATGAACGGCAACCTAGTAGCTGCATAGCATATTGGCTAAGTTCTGGCCAGTGATCCAATCTCAACACCCAGTAAGCCAGTGGATCATCTGCTGGAAAGGTATCCAGGTCTGCCCTTGCCCCTAGGTAGTCCTGCACCATATGGTGAAGACGCTGGCAATGAGTGCCTACATTTGACGTCCCTGGGCGTCGAGGACTAAAAAAATTTAAAAAAGGCATCAGTCAAGCGGCCCTGGCCTTCACCGCTATTCCTCTGATCACCTGCAGCCTCAGAAGCACGTGTGCCAGCAGTAGCACTTGGTAATCTAACAGTGCCTGGAAAGGTGTTACACAAGTTTCGCTTTAGAGCGTCCTCAAGTTTTGTCATCCTGTGCTCCCTCTGTGCGGGCAGGATAAGCTCTGCAACTTTCCCCTTGTATCGTGGATCAAGAAGGGTTGCCAATCAGTAATGATCCCTCTCCTTGATAGCACGAATCCTAGGGTCCTTTAGCAGGCTTTGCATCATTAGGGAGCCCATGCAGCATAGGTTGGAGGTGGCATTAGCTGCCAAGTCTTCCTGGTCAATGAGAATGACCGTATCGTGCACTTCCTACTCCCAGCCACGCACAAGCCCTTCTGTTTCTGGGCACAGAAAACCCTGCCTTGAGGAATCCCCACCTTCAATGCCCCCACTACTTAAATAGTCCTACTCCTCCTCATCCTCCTCCTGTCTGATCTGAGTAGGACCCGCTGGAACGCTGGAATGCTGTCTGCGGAAAGACTGGGGCCTTCAGAGCTAGGGAAGGCCTCCTCTTCATCCCGCTGCTCTGCCTCTAGAGCCACATCTATAATTCCCCGCAGAGTGTGCTCCAGCAGGAACACTAAAGGAATTGTGTCACTGATGCATGCACTGTCCCTGCTCACCAGCCTCGTTGCCTCCTCAAATGGTGACAGTACAGTGCATGCATCCTTGATCATCAGCCACTCCGGGGGGAAAAAAACCAAGTTGACCTGAACCTGTCCTTGTGCCATACCCACACAGGTACTCGTTGATGGCCCTCTGCTGCTTGTGCAGATGCTGCAGCATTGCTAATGTCGAGTTCTACCTGGTGGGCATGTCACAGATCAGACGGTTTGTGGGAAGGTGGCATTCTCTTTGAATTTCTGCCAGGCGAACGCTTGCTGGGAATGACCGTCTGAAGTGGCTGCAGACTTTTCTGGCCTGGATGAGAAGCTCTGGCAGCCCTGGGTACTTGGTTAGGAAACGCTGTACCACCAGATTTAGGACGTGTGCTAGGCATGGTACATGCGTCAATTTACCCTTGCGTAGGGCGGAGAGAAGGTTGCTGCCATTATCGCAGATGAACATTCCCAGCTCAAGCTGGCATGGTGATAACCATCTCTGCACCTGCCCCTGCAGAGCTGACAAAATTTCTAACCCGATGTGGCTCCTGTCTCCTAAACAAACCAGCTCAAGCACAGTATGGCATCTTTTTGCTTGAGCCATTGTGTACACCCTGTCAGGCGTGGGTTTAACTGCCACTTCGCCAGAGACAGAGAAGGAGGAGGAGGAGGAGGAAGAGGTGGTGGTGGTGGAGCAGACAGACCTAATACAAGCAGCTTTCTGGAGGTATGGTGGATGAAGAAGCTCCAGCACAGAGCCCCATCTTGGATCCCTCCCAGCTGCAATCAGAGTTACCCAGTGTGCCGTGAAGGAAATGTAACAACCCTGTCCATGCTTGCTGGACCACGTATCTAAAGTGACATGCACCTTGCTGCTGACTGCCTTTCCCAATGACTGGATAACATTGTCTTCCACGTGCTGGTATAGTGCTGGAATTGCCTTGCGTGAAAAGTACTGGCGTTTTGGAACCTGCCACAATGGTACAGCGCATTCAGCAAATTCACAGAAGGGAGCAGAGTCCACCAGCTGGAAAGGCAGCAGCTGCAATGCGAGTAATTTTGCTAAGCTGGCATTTAGACGCTGTGCTTGGGATGTTTGGGACTATATTTTTTCTCTCGCTGCAGCAGCTGCGGCAACGTAATCTGACTGCGTAAATCTTCAGCTACTGGGATGATGTCACATTGTGAGGAAGGACCTGCTGGTACATCCATTACTGTAGCATCATCCCTGTCGGTGGAGGTTGTAGGCAATTGCATGGCAGGACATACAGTGTGGGTAGAGACAGATGAGGAGGAGGAGGACCTACGCAAAGTTTTGCCCCAATGGGATGTGTGGCACTTGTTCATATGTCGCATCAAGCATGTGGTACCCAAGTGTCCGGTGTTTATCCCACGCTTCAGCCTCCTCGGACATAGATTACAAATAGCAACGGTGGGGTCTGCTGCACAGTTCTTAAAGAACTCCCAGACAGCAGATTTCCTGCATGTGTTCTTTGAGACAACAGCGCTCTGCACCGGAGCAGCTCTGACATGTGATGCCTTGGACTAGCTAGTGCTACGGTTGGTCATAGAGGATGTTGTGCCTCGTGTTTGCTGTGCCTCCTCCTCCTCCTCCCCCTCCTCCTCACTTGATTCCTCAATTCGATCTGGCACCCAGGTGGAGTCAGTGACCTCATCATCATCAATGTCATTTTCACCCCCTATCTCCTCGTCACTGGAGCCAACTGGGCAGTATGCAGCAGCAGCTGGGGCAACATGGGTGTCAGTTATTTGTGTGTCATCACTGGCACCCCCTTCCTCGGTTGATTATAGGTTGATTATACTCCCTTGCTCAACCTCAGAGATTGAATCCGAGCACTGTACTTGCTGCGCATCCTCAAGCAGCATGTCGCTCTCATTGTAGTCAAACAATTCAGCTGACTCCTCCGTGTGTGATAGCAAGGCTACGGCAGGAGTAGCTGTGGACATGGAGGCTGCATTAGATGCTTTGGCAGCTGAGGTGGACTGTAAAGCACTAGAAGCCTGGCTGGCAGAGGACTCGGAGGATGAGGATGGCCTGGTTAGTCAATCCACCAAGTCCTCTGTATGTTGCTGCTGCTTAAGACGGCCAGCACCAGTTAGAAAGGACAAACGTGCCCCTGCAGAGGATGCACCACGTCCACCACGACCAGAGACACAGCCTCCCAACACAGGGGCTGCTTGCCCTCTTATCTGTGTCTGGGAGCGTCTGCCTGTCCTTTGTTCTTTCAGACATGGTGAGTGATATATAGATTAATATATACAGAACTCTGATTCAACTCTGGTATAAAGATTTAAATAACTCTGGTATAACTCAGTGAGACACACTGATAGCTGGCAGCCAGTGACAAGAGACAGATCACCTTAATTCACAAATGTTTTAAATAAATTAGGGAGCCCCAAAATACAGCGTGGTACTTTTTGTATGACGAGACACAGATCTCCTTAATTCACAAATGTTTTAAAGAAATTAGTGAGCCCCAAAATACAGCGTGGTACTTTTTGTATGACGAGACACAGATCACCTTAATTCACAAGTGTTTTAAAGAAATTAGTGAGCCCCAAAAAAATTGCTGGCTGTGTGACGAGACACAGAAGATCACCTTAATTCACAAGTGTTTTAAAGAAATTAGTGAGCCCCAAAATACAGCGTGGTACTTTTTGTATGACGAGACACAGATCACCTTAACTCCCAAGTGTTTTAAAGAAATTAGTGAGCCCCAAAATACAGCGTGGTACTTTTTGTATGACGAGACACAGATCACCTTAATTCCCAAGTGTTTTTTAAAGAAATTAGTGAGCCCCAAAATACAGCGTGGTACTTTTTGTATGACAAGACACAGAAGATCACCTTAATTCCCAAGTGTTTTAAAGAAATTAGTGAGCCCCAAAATACAGCGTGGTACTTTTTGTATGACGAGACACAGATCACCTTAATTCCCAAGTGTTTTTTAAAGAAATTAGTGAGCCCCAAAATACAGCGTGGTACTTTTTGTATGATGAGACACAGATCACCTTAATTCCCAAGTGTTTTAAAGAAATTAGTGAGCCCCAAAAAAAATTGCTGGCTGTGTGACGAGACACAGAAGATCACCTTAATTCCCAAGTGTTTTAAAGAAATTAGTGAGCCCCAAAATACAGCGTGGTACTTTTTGTATGACGAGGCACAGATCACCTTAATTCACAAGTGTTTTAAAGAAATTAGTGAGCCCCAAAATACAGCGTGGTACTTTTTGCATGACGAGACACAGATCACCTTAATTCCCAAGTGTTTTAAAGAAATTAGTGAGCCCCAAAAAAAATTGCTGGCTGTGTGACGAGACACAGAAGATCACCTTAATTGCCAAGTGTTTTAAAGAAATTAGTGAGCCCCATAATACAGCGTGGTACTTTTTGTATGACTAGACAAAGCTCACATTAATTCCCAAGTGTTTTAAAGAAATTAGTGAGCCCCAAAATGATTTGCCGGCACAGTGACAAGACCCAGAAAATCACCTCAATTCACAAATGTTTTAAATAAAGTTGTAAACCCCAAAAAAACTTGCTGGCACAGTCACAAGACACACATCACCTAAATTCAATGATATTTGGTATAAATGAGACCGAAAAAGACTTGCTGGCACAGTGACAAGACCCAGAATATCACCTCAATTTACAAATGTTTTAAATAAAGTTGTAAACCCCAAAAAAACTTGCTGGCACAGTGACAAGACACACATCACCTAAATTCCCTGATATTTGGTATAAATGAGACCCAAAAAGACTTGCTGGCACAGTGTGACAAGACCCAGAAAATCACCTCAATACACAAATGTTTTAAATAAAGTTGTAAACCCCAAAAAAACTTGCTGCACAGTAACAAGACACACATCACCTAAATTCCCTGATATTTGGTCGAAATGAGACCCCCCAGACCCCCCCAGTAGCGTGGCAGACCGGCAGTAACAACACACACAACTATCTTCTTTGAAATGCGTGCAGAATCGGCGCGTTGAAACCTTATATAGTGTGCTGCGGGACTTAGCTCTGTGAGCCCATGATTGCACAAAATTTGCCCAATCAGGACTCTGAGCTGTGATTGGCATAGTGTTGAACCAGTCTTGCACCAGACCTGTGGTCAGGTGCAAGGCTGTAGCCAATTACGAGCTTCAGGCAGTGGGAAAATGCATTGTGGTCCATTGTGGTCGAACATGCGGTGAACACCCGGAAATGTTCGGGGTTCGCGATCCGCCCGAACAGGCTAAGTTCGGGTCGAACCCCGAACGTCCGAACCCGAACAGCTCATCCCTACTCCTGGACAGAAGTGTTTTAATCAATCAGACTGCTGAGAGCAGGGTGGGGAGCAGTACCACTTCTAAAGACAAACTGTGATTTTCTTTTGTTTATTAGATTATGGATATTTCTGGATAGTCAGGATCGCTGGATGTGTAGGAAGTACTTTAATTTGAGTTAGGATTTCATTTGTAATTTTATCGTTTAATCACCTGTAGCGTTTGTTTATAAAAATAAAAAGACCGATCATTTGCACAACTTCAAGTCTGCGGCTGTTTGTACCCTAAAGGACCGTGTAGTTTGGCTAGAACAAAGGATCCAGAGAGGTTGCTGGATCACAATATATATCACAAAATACATTTTGTCCTCAGTAAGCTTCCAGACCTGATGAAGAAAGGAATCTTCTCGAAAGCTTGTCTATTAAATGTAACGTTAGTCCGATAAAAAAGGTATCACTACAGACTGCTATACTCATGATTTTTTTTATATATATATATATATATATATATATATATATATATATATAACTAAATGCCATGCACTCAAGCTTTATCAATTGGTTGCTCGGTGCTCACCTTCTAGCTTTAAATGTAACATTTTCGGTAATGACGGTGGCACTCCAAGTCTATAGTTTCCGTAATTTAATGATCCAAAGTGTCAACGTTTCAATCCCAGCTTGGGATTTTCATCAGGACATGTATGATGAAAATCCCGAGCTGGGATTGAAACGTTGACACTTTGATCAATAAATTACGGAAACTATAGACTTGGAGTGCCACCGTCATTACTGAAATTGATATATATACCACATTGGCAGATGTACAAAGGTACGAGCCCTTGATGTTGTGTGTGGCGTTGTGGTATACATGATCCAGTGCACGGCGAGTGATAAGAGCTGCTATATTGGTGAAACTAGCCTTGAACTAAATCTCAGGATGAACCAGCACAGACACTCCATCAAGAACCACAAGGAAAATACATATTGTACCCCAGTGGCACATCACTTCAATCTAACAGGCCACTCCATCCAAAACCTCAAAATTAAAATCCTCAAAGGACATTTTAAAGATCACTGTGAACGCAAAACATATATAATGAAAATGATCACATATTTTAACACTATAAATGCTGGACTCAATGTGGATTCTGGGTTTTTAGCCCATTATCATAACGTCCCATAACATTCAAAATTCTGGCTAATGCTTTGTTTCTTCTTGGGTTTTTTGTTTTGGGGGGGTTTTCATGTCTCTTTCAGCCTTCATTGTTTTGTGGTATTATTTTTCCCTTTTTTTTTCATTCAAGTTGTATGATCTTATCTCTGTGGTTTAATTATGGGCCCAAGATCCCTCTTGCGTTTATTTTCCCGTTTTGAACATACCATTTGACTCTCACATTTTACGACATCTAAATCCCCCCACCCATGTGACCCTTATTATCCTAATGATCAATTCTAAGAACTGATCAGTATAGCTTCCAGACCTGAGGAAAAGAGGAATCCTCTCGAAAGCTTGTCTTTTATATGTAACGTTAGTCCAATAAAAAAGGTATCACTATGTACTGCTATAATTGTGATTTTGGCATCTGGACTAACACAGCCTATCGAATTTACATACATATATATATATATACAGGGCACAACTGAGCAAAATTATTCAATTAACAACTTAAAATTAAGACAAAATATCCAAATTAGGGTAAACAAACTCCTGTTTGGGAAATAATGAAATTATTTCAGTGAACATATAGAAACTAAAGTCAATCACATCATAAAGTAACATCATTATAAATCCCCTTACGTTGTACATTTGATCCTTGGTGGCTTCTCATTGAAGAGGCCCTTTTGATAGACATATCCAAAATGTATTGGTAGTAGCACTCCTATCATGATATCTCCAGGTTGAGTCATTCCACTGAGCTCTGCCATGGGCAGTCTGCAGTGCTGGTCCTCAGAGTAAAACACTGGCATGAGGAGGAACACAATCAGGTGCCAGATTGTCCTATGCATAAAGGGCATGATGGGTCTAAAAAGGGAGAGATAATGAAAATAGCATGGAATAATTAGATCATCTGGTGTCAAAAAGGCACTTTTTTATCACAATCACAAAATACGTTTGTTATGTTTATTATACCAAGAAGTATATGGGATAGGCATAAGGCTATCCTAAATAAAAGATAAATCCAGGTAAAGTATCCATGTAATTGGGCAGACTAGATGGGCCGAAAGGTTCTTATCTGCCGACATTTTCTATGTTTTTCTAATCTAAACCTTCGGCAAATTTCTGGGTTCTTTGTCAATAAATGTGTCACTTTTTTGTATGTTGATTTATTTTCTACTATAAAACGAAGGTGATTCCACTGGTTTGCTATGGATCTATGTTACTGACTCTTCTCTTAATCTGCTGAATGGTCGGATATCATCCAGTCTCTGTTACACAGGTTTAAAACCCACTTTCACATGGAATAAAAAGTTTTCATTCGGCAGGTATAATCCCTTTAGGTTTCAATGTTAAAAATATTACCGTTTTTATTAAGCATTAATTAATCTGTTTATTCTTTTAATCTGCAGCACAAAGTCTCGTTATTGATTTTTTTTAGGCTTTTTTTTAGAGAATTCTTTTCAGATTTTTTTTAATTACCTTTTTGTCCCTGTAACCGACCATTTTTTATTATTCATGGGACGTTATATATTATTTCCAGGCCTTTTTGTGCAGTAGTTTTTTTGCAAACAGCTTTAAAAAGCTGCAGTGTTTTTTTTTTTACCATTTGGTCGGCTTGTCGGCTTTTTCCGGAGGCTGGTTGGTGCTCTGGTTGGCAGATCGTCAGCTTTTTTTGGATGCATTCGTCGGGTGTGTTAAGTGTTTTTTCGGTTCGATACAATGGGGTTTTTTTGCCGGTTTTGCGGCAGTTTTTCTGTTCGATGCGACGGTGTTTTGGAAGTATTTGGTGAATTTTCCCTGAACTTCGGGACCCTATGATGATTTCTAAATTCACTGCAGGGTCGGGGAATTTGATTCCCTGAAGCACAGGGAATGAAAGAGCACCAAATTTCCACTGGAATTTTGGTGCTCTTTGTAAAAATTAACAGGGTTATTCAAACAGAATCCTCCCCTCTTTTTATCCTATTTTTTCAATGCTGCCAACTCTTGGGTTTGTGATTGTTCATTGCAATTCTGCAGTTACAAAGGACTCACAAAAGCAGCCACTGGTGGACCTTTTCACTGCAGTATTTTTTGTTGGTATCTGCCTGAAATTATAATAAAATATGGAAGAATGCACATTTCTTGTCTTTTTTACTGTCATGTATCTTAAATGTCCTCATTTATGTTAAAATATATAAAATGTGAATTGAAAGAAAAAGGATTTCATTGACAACATGTTCAAACTTCAGACAAGTAATTGTTAGTATCTGGATAGCAGCCTGTGATTGGTCAATGGCAGAATGTAAAGCAATAGATTTGTACATAGAAAATAGAAACCCATCAATTATTTAGTAAAAGAATAATAATATTAAGAATGACCTGTAAAAATATAACTGTATAACTCAGTGATAAAATGCTGAGAAAAAAAACATTATCCACAGAATGGTTAGAATTAATAGACATGGAATAGACAGTGAGAGTCATATAACAAATCAGTCTGGTCAGTAACGGAATGTCAAGAGACAGTTAAGTAATATGGAATGAACGAAAGAATATGATCAGTGACAGAATGATAAATAATATAATGAAATAACCTGGAAGAATAAGAAATAGTATGAGTAAAGATAGAGCGAGCAGGAACAGAATGATAAATAATATAATGAATAAACATGGAATGATCAGTAACAGAATGATAAGTAATATAATGAATTAACATGGAATGATCAGTAACAGAATGATAAGTAATATAATGAATTAACATGGAATGATCAGTAACAGAATGATAAGTAATATAATGAATTAACATGGAATGATCAGTTACAAAATGATAATATAATGAATTAACATGGAATTATCAGTAACAGAATGATAAGTAATATAATGAATTAACATGGAATGATCAGTAACAGAATGATAAGTAATATAATGAATTAACATGGAATGATCAGAAACAGAATGATAAGTAGTATATGAATTAACATGGAATGATCAGTAACAGAATGATAAGTAATATAATGAATTAACATGGAATGATCAGTAACAGAATGATAAGTAATATAATGAATTAACATGGAATGATCGGTAACAGAATGATAAGTAATATAATGAATTAACATGGAATGATCGGTAACAGAATGATAAGTAATATAATGAATTAACATGGAATGATCGGTAACAGAATGATAAGTAATATAATGAATTAACATGGAATGATCAGTAACAGAATGATAAGTAATATAATGAATTAACATGGAATGATCAGTAACAGAATGATAAGTAATATAATGAATTAACATGGAATGATCGGTAACAGAATAAATTAACATATAATGATCAGTAATAGAATGTTTAGTAATCAGCGAGTTGACATAAAATGATGGGTAACAGAAGTTTCAGTAAAGGAATGGTCGGTGACAGAATGAATAGACCTGTAACCAAAATGAAAATAATCAATAGACAAGGAAAGATCAGACAGAGAATTATCAGACAGACGTTTGAGTATTATCAGGTGGTGACAGGATTGTGCACCTCTCAGATATTGTATCTTACTCGCTCTCTCCTCATTCACTGAGTGTAACCAAGCAGCAGCATTTCCCAAAGAAGCTGTTTATAAAGCTACGAACATGTTCAGTCTTAACCCCTTATACACAAAAAGAAGGGCCATGTTTTCCAGTGGGATATTCTTCTGAATGGTCTGTGGAGAGACAGCATGTTATATCAATGGTTCCACAGGGGGTTCCAGGCTGTACCCTAAGGCTTGGCCATCCTGCGCTGTGATAGCTGTAACATGGGGAATTTAACATCTCACTCCTGAAACTAAAAGACTTATCAGTGAATAATATGCAAATCTTTGTCATCCCTGATAACACAATCACTGCATTATATCATCGTGTGGATTACATGAATATGATTGAAATTTCAGTCATTTACAGTATGTAAACATGTCTTTCCAAATTTTATCATCCAATCCTTTGCGGTTATATAACTATTTATATATTAAAGGATAAATACTGACTGACTGTCTCATCAACGCACAGCTCAAACCGTTTAATCTAGAAATGCGGAATTTTGAAGGTACATTGTTTATATGACGTAGGAACCCACTAAGGAAGGATTTTTGGAAATTCTGCCTCCAAGAAATTCTGCCCCCTTAAAAGTCTGTCCCTGAGATTTGTTGATGGTCATCGCAAAACAAACCTTAAGGCTAGGGTCAGACGAACGCATTTTCGCGTTGTCTGTGAAAAAGTACGTTCGACCGAATGGACGCATTTTTTCACGGAGTACGCGATAGCGGTCATACGACGCGCATTTGCGTTCGTGATTTTGTACGGATCATCAATAAAACACTTTGTGCATCTGGACGTTAAGTTGGTTATGAGGTTCCATAATAATTCTCCCATGCTGGAGCATTGAGGGTGTGTGTGAGGCCTGGCTGTGAGAGAGAAGCAGACATGCTGGAGCTGTGAGAGAATATCACTTTTCAGCTCTGTAACATCTTCTGCTTTTATTATAAATAGGATATAGGTATCCTATTTAAAATGTTCACTCCCCTTTTTCCACCCCACTTGGATTTTTTTGGAAAATGGTAAAGCACGTTTATTATATTTTTCAAAAAGATTGTAATTACCAATTTCCACACCTGCAACATCGGAAAATAAGTGTGTTTTTATTCTTCAAGAATAATCTAAATACCAATTTTCACATCTGTAACATGTTTTGGTTTTGAGATATAGCTATCCTGTTTAAAATATTCAATATTCATATTATAAATCTTTGTTTATGATATGAGATTTGAAACTTTTTTGTATACGTAATAAATATATATATGTTTTTATCCGATTATTAATTATTGTAATCTTCAAAGCAAAACACAGACAATTTAAAGAATTTAGGAGAATTTCTAGGAAATATAAACGATTGATATTTGTGTCTCGTATAAGTTTCTTATGGAATAATAATCCCTGCCATATTGGAGGCAACTGCCGAGATAGGTCCAGTAAGTCCAATGACATATTGGAGGCTAGCTGCTGAGAAGTCCAATATATGACGTGTTGTAGTCACGTGCAGAGATTATATCTGACAGCGTCAGTGCAGCCAAATATTGTGCCTTTCATGGCAGCAAGTGCCTTCACACCGTAACCCTTTCGTGGTATTGTGGAAGAGTTCAGTGCTGGAGGTTTTGTGAATGCAGAAGACATCCCCGATCTATTCCGTAACGTCGGCATCAGGGGACTGATAGCTGCTGATCCAGGACTGATTCATTTTTATAAATGTCAGCCGGTCTACAGAGTCGGTGGACAGATGCACTCTTTTGTCTGTGACAAAACCTCCAGCGGCACTGAACGTCCTTTCAGAAAGCACACTATATGAAGGGCAACCTAGTAGCTGCATAGCATATTGGCTAAGTTCTGGCCAGTGATCCAATCTCAACACCCAGTAAGCCAGTGGATCATCTGCTGGAAAGTTATCCAGGTCTGCCCTTACCCCTAGGTAGTCCTGCACCATATGGTGAAGACGCTGGCAATGGGTGCCTACATTTGACATCCCTGGGCGTTGTGGACTAAACATTTTTAAAAAGGCATCAGTCAAGCATCCCTGGCCTTCACCACTATTCCTCTGATGATCTGCAGCCTCAGAAGCACCTGTGTCATCACTTGGTAACCTACCAGTGCCTGGAAAGGTGTTACACAAGTGTCGCTTTAGATCGTCTTCAAGTTTTTTCAGCCTGTGCTCCCTCTGTTCGGGCAGGATGAGCTCTGCAACTTTACCTTTGTATCGTGGATCAAGAAGGGTTGCCAACCAGTAATGATCCCTCTCCTTGGTAGCACGAATCCTGGGGTCCTTTAGCAGGCTTTGCATAATAAGGGAGGCCATGCAGCATAGGTTGGAGGTGGCATTAGCTTCCGAGTCTTCCTGCTTAATGAGGAGGATGACCCCATTGTGCACTTCCTCCTCCCAGCCACGTACCAGTCCATGTGTTTCTGGGCACACAAAACCCTCCCTTGAGGAATCCCCACCTTCAATGCCCCTACTACTCAAATATTCCTCCTTCTCATCCTCCTCCTGTCTGATCTGAGGAGGACCCGCTGGAATGCTTTCTGCAGAAAGACTGGGGCCTTCAGAGCTAGGGAAGGCCTCCTCTTCCTCCCGCTGCTCTGCCTCTAGAGCCACATCTATAATTCCCCGCAGAGTGTGCTCCAGCAGGAACGCTAAAGGAATTGTGTCACTGATGCATGCACTGTCCCTGCTCACCATCCTCTTTGCCTCCTCAAATGGTGACAGTACAGTGCATGCATCCTTGATCATCAGCCACTGCGGGGGGAAAAAAAACAAGTTGACCTGAACCTGTCCTTGTGCCATACTCACACAGGTACTCGTTGATGGCGCTCTGCTGCTTGTGCAGACGCTGCAGCATTGCTAATGTCAAGTTCCACCTGGTGGGCATGTCACAGATCAGACGGTTTGTGGGAAGGTGGAATTCTCTTTGAATTTCTGCCAGGCGAACTCTTGCTGGGAATGACCATCTGAAGTGGCTGCAGACTTTTCTGGCCTGGCTGAGAAGCTCTGCCAGCCCTGAGTACCTGGTTAGGAAATGCTGTACCACCAGATTTAGGACGTGTGCTACGCATGGTACATGCATCAACTTACCCTGGCGTAGGGCGGAGAGAAGGTTGCTGCCATTATCACAGACGACCATTCCCAGCTGAAGTTGGCGTGGTGTTAACCATCTCTGCACCTGCCTGTGCAGAGCTGACAGAACTTCTGGCCCGATGTGGCTCCTGTCCCCTAAACAAACCAGCTCAAGCACAGTATGGCATCTTTTTGCTTGAGCTTTTGCGTAGCCCCTGCCACGCGTCGGTTTAACTGCCACTTCGCCAGAGACACAGAAGGAGGAGGAGGAGGAAGAGGGAGAGAAGGTGGTGGAGCAGACAGACCTCATACAAGCAGCTTTCTGGAGGCGTGGTGGATGAACAAGCTCCAGCACAGAGCCCCGTCTTGGATCCCTCCCAGCTGCAATCAGAGTTACCCACTGTGCCGTGAAGGAAATGTAACGACCCTGTCCATGCTTGCTGGACCACGTGTCTAAAGTTACATGCACCTTGCTGCTGACTGCCTTTCCCAATGACTCAATAACATTGTCTTCCATGTGCTGGTATAGTTCTGGAATGGCCTTCCGTGAAAAGTAATGGCTTTTTGGAACATGCCACTGTGGTACAGCACATTCAGCAAATTCACGGAAGGGAGCAGAGTCCACCAGCTGGAAAGGCAGCAGCTGCAATGTGAGTAATTTTGCTAAACTGGCATTTAGATGCTGTGCTTGGGGATGGTTGGGACTATAATTTTTCTTATGCTGCAGCAGCTGGGGTAACGTAATCTGACTGCGTAAATCTTCAACTGATGGGATGCTGTCACATTGTGATGAAGGAGCTGGTACATCCATTACTGTAGCATCATCCCTGTCAGTGGAGGTTGTACGCAATGGCATGGCAGGACATACAGTGGGGGTAGAGACAGATGAGGAGGACCTACGCAAAGTTTTGCGCCAACGGGATGTGTGGCAGGTGGTCATATGTCACCTCAAGCTTGTGGTACCCAAGTGTCCGGTGTCTTTCCCATGCTTGAGCCTCATCTGACATAGATTACAAATAGCAACGGTGGGGCTGCTGCACATTTCTTAAAGAACTCCCAGACAGCAGAGTTCCTGGATGTGTGCTTTAAGACAACAGCTCTCTGCCCCTGAGCAGCTCTGACATCTGATGCCTTGGACTGGCTAGTGCTACGGTTGGTCATAGAGGATGTTGTGCCTCGTGTTTGCTGTGCCTCTTCCTCCTCCCCCTCCTCCTCACTTGATTCCTCTGTTCAATCAGGCACCCAGGTGGAGTCAGTGACCTCATCATCAATGTCATCATCCCCTATCTCCTCGTCACTGGAGCCAACTTGGCAGTATGCTGCAGCTGCTGGGGCAACATGAGTGCCAGTTATTTGTGTGTCATCACTGGCACCCCCTTCCTCTAGGTTGATTATACTCCCTTCCTCATCCTCAGAGATTGAATCAGAGCACTGTACTTGCTGCGCATCCTCAAGCAGCATGTCACTGTCATTGTAGTCAAACAATTCAGCTGACTCCTCCGTGTGTGATAGCGAGGCTACGGCAGGAGTAGCTGTGGACATGGAGGCTGCATTAGATGCTTTGGCAGCTGAGGTGAACTGTAGAGCACTACAAGCTCGGCTGGCCAGTCCACCAAATCCTCTGTATGTTGCTGCTGCTTAAGACGGCCAGCACCAGTTAGAAAGGACAAGCGTGCCCCTGCAGAGGATGCACCACGATGCACCCTGCAGAGGATGCACCACGACCAGAGGCACAGCCTCCTGACACAGGGACTGCTTGCCCTCTTATCTGTGTCTGGGAGCGTCTGCCTGTCCTTTTTGTTCTTTCAGACATGGTGAGTGGTATATAGATTAAATATATACAGAACTCTGATTCAACTCTGGTATAAAGATTAAAGATTTCCAGAACTCTGGTATAACTCAGTGAGACACCCTGATAGCTGGCAGCCAGTGACAAGACACAGATTACAATTCCCAGAAACCTCCTATAAGTCAGTTAGACCCCCTGATGGGTGGCAGTGAGAAGACACAAATTACAATTCGCATAAATCTGCTAGAAGTATGTGGGACCCCCTGATGGGTGGCAGTGAGAAGTCACAAATTACAATTCGCATAAATCTGATAGAAGTATGTGGGACCCCCTGATGAGTGGCAGTGAGAAGACACAAATTACAATTTGCATAAATCTGCTAGAAGTATGTGGGACCCCCTGATGGGTGGCAGGGAGAAGACACAATTTACAATTCGCATAAATCTGATAGAAGTATGTGGGACCCCCTGATGGGTGGCAGTGAGAAGACACAAATTACAATTCGCATAAATCTGCTAGAAGTATGTGGGACCCCCTGATGGGTGGCAGTGAAAAGACACAAATTACAATTCGCATACATCTGCTAGAAGTATGTGGGACCCCCTGATGGGTGGCAGTGAGAAGACACAGATTACAAGTCTCAGGAACCTCCTATAAATCAGTGAGACCCCCTGATGGGTGGCAGCCAGTGAGAACACACGGATTATAACAATTCCCAAATATTTTGTAGAAATTACTGACGCCCAAAATACTGCGTGGCACTGGCTGTGACTCACAAGACACAGATCACCTCAATTCCCAAATATTTTGTAGAAATTAGTGACCCCCAAAATATTACGTGTACTGGCTGTGTGACAAGTCACAGACACCTCAATTCCCAGATATTTTGTAGAAATTAGTGACCCCCAAAATACGGCGTGGCACTGGCAGTGAGTCACAAGACACGGATCACCTCAATTCCCAGATATTTTGTAGAAGTTAGTGACCCCGAAAATACTGCGTGGCACTGGCAGTGACAAGACACAGATCACCTCAATTCCCAGATGTTTTGTAGAAATTAGTGACCCCCAAAATACTGTGTGGCACTGGCTGTGTGACAAGACACAGATCACCTCAATTCCCAGATGTTTTGTAGAAATTAGTGACCCTCAAAATACTGTTTGGCACTGGCTGTGTGACAAGACACAGATCACCTCAATTCCCAAATATTTTGTAGAAATTAGTGACCCCCAAAATATTACGTGTACTGGCTGTGTGACAAGTCACAGACACCTCAATTCACAGATATTTTGTAGAAATTAGTGACCCCCAAAATACGGCGTGGCACTGGCAGTGACAAGACACGGATCACCTCAATTCCCAGATATTTTGTAGAAGTTAGTGACCCCCAAAATACTGCGTGGCACTGGCAGGGAGTCACAAGACACAGATCACCTCAATTCCCAGATATTTTGTAGAAATTAGTGACCCCCAAAATACTGCGTGGCACTGGCAGGGAGTCACAAGACACAGATCACCTCAATTCCCAGATATTTTGTAGAAATTAGTGACCCCCAAAACACTGCGTGGCACTGGCAGGGAGTCACAAGACACAGATCACCTCAATTCCCAGATATTTCGTAGAAATTAGTGACCCCCAAAATACTGCGTGGCACTGGCAGGGAGTCACAAGACACAGATCACCTCAATTCCCAAATATTTTGTAGAAATTAGTGAGCCCCCCAAATAGTTGCTGGGAGTGAGAACACAAAAATTACAACAAATGAGACCCCCCCAGTAGATGAGACCCCCCCAGTAGCTGGTTGCAGACTGGCAGTAAGAACACACACTAACACAACAACAATCTCCTCTGAAATCTCCTCTCAAATGCGTGCAGAAGCGCTGTGTGAAGCCTTATATAGTGTGCTGCGGGACTTAGCTCTGTTAGCCCATGATTGGGCAAAATTTGCCCAATCAGGACTCTGAGCCGTGATTGGCATAGTCTTGAACCTGTCTTGCACCTGACCTGTGGTCAGGTGCAAGGCTGTAGCCAATTACAAGCTTCAGGCCAGTGGAAAGGTGCATTGTGGGCGAACACGCGGCGAACAGGCAGAAAAGTTCGTAGTTCGCGAACATGCGAACAGGCTATGTTCGATGCGAACTCCGAACCGAACAGCTCATCCCTAGCCTTAACCTGTCAAACAAAACCTCCAAGAATCTGTGCATTTTGCCAACCTTTCACTGCTTTTTGGTGTTCTCTGAATAGATTGACCATTGCTATGGGGATTTCACTGCTGCCAAATTGCACCATATTTCCCTGGCAATTCGCCAATATTTGCATAATTGCCAGCTTTTTGAGTATCCGAATGGCCACGAAATTGCACCATATGGGGAAATTCACCGTTTGATGCAATTCGGTGCTCTTTGAATAACCCCTCGTGATTTCCTGGAAGGGCGTCTCAGCAGTATGTAGAAATATTTATAGCAGCATATGAATTTGCACCCAGTGCAGTTCGCTGCAGTGCGGCGGTTTAGGTTTTTGATGTAACAATTCGTAATAACGGATTGTGCCATCACCTCCATACTTGAGATGGTGAGTTAGTGCAGCATCATTGTTCCCTTTATAATTGAAAAGTGAAAAATATTGCTGTGTTAGAAAGACAAAGAAAAAGAAAGAAATATTTATTATTTTATTGTTACATAAAACCTGGTCATATTTGGTATCACTGGAAAGGTCATGCACTAGCCTTTCCAGTGATACTTCACATGACTCAAACCGTGACCCTGCACGATCTCACGAGAACAAGATCCTGCAGTTCACGTGGCCCGGCAGAACAATCCTCCATGGAGTCCTATGTACTCAGGGAGGTGGTACTCGCGGCGACACGTTAGAGCTGCCGTGAGTATCCAGGGGCTTAGCGCTGCATTATGGGGTGGGCTGCTGAATCAGCCCCTGCCCCGTATAGGCTGCTAAAACAGAGATGGTGTTTCCACCTTAGCATCTCCATTTTAGCGGGAACATTGTGATACTGCCCATAATGTCCAGTTGAACACACCCTTACTGTGCTGCTTCCAGGGCAAATGCTTTAATAATTTTTGCACTCAAAATATATATGTGTTAGACGTTGACACATCTGATGGTTGTTTATTTATACAGCACTCTGGTATTTCATTATTTCCCAGAATTCTGTAGGTTACCAAGGTCATGAGCCCTCCCTTTCCTGTTCCTGCAGAGGATTGTGGGATAGAGAACACCATTTTCCCACCACAGAAGCTGAAAGGAACACCTAATCCCAATCTTTCCTTCCACGAAACCATCGTCGGTAATATATATATAGAAGTGGTAACATTCCCTCAGTCACCTTACCACTTTCAGGAGATTCAGAAGCATCTTATGTGGTTTGTACTTGTTTTTTTCGGTATTGTAGCCAGCTGCTTTTCAGTAGACTTGTAGGAGGGTATTTACCTGCCTGTCGAGCTCCATATAGACCCTGGGGTACGTGGAGTTGGGACAGGACACATACAGTCCATTTCAACACACTGCACATTCATACAACCTAGGGGTGAACACACTATACACACATACAGCAAGGGATGCACCCAAATTTAAATTTTGACTTGAAACCAAATTCAAAGACTGAGGATGCACTTGGCCAAAAAAATAACATTTTCTTTCCCTTATTTTAAAGGTTCTTCATATCCCCTTCACTGCTGAGCCATTTCCCCTCTGTGTGCTGAGCTCATTTTTACCATTTTGTGCTCATCATGCTTAAACGCGTTTTGAAGTCATGTTTTATTGTACGACCCAGACAACTTATATATCCTTATTTACGGCAGACTTGATAGATTCATAATATATCATTATTATATGTATATGTTATGTCCTGACAGAATGCTGTAATAAAAAATGTAAAAAGAAAATGTGAATTTCCATTAACCCTTTCGCTGCTGAGGCATTTCCCGCCTCTGTGCTGAGCTCATTTTTACCGATTTTGCTCATCATGTTTAAACGTGTTTTGAAGGCATATTTTAGTATATGACCCAGACATATTATATATCGTTCTTTCTGTCAGACTCGGCAGATTCATAATATGTCATTATTATATGTATACGTCATGACCTGTCTGTATATTATAACAAAAAATGCAATAAAATATGAATTTTCAATAATTTACAACGTGTAAAGTGTTTTTTTTCACATTTTAACATGCGAGCAATTGCGGTTATATTTTGTATGGGGTGCGCTTGTTAAAAAAATTAGAGATGGGGTCTCGTTACATTTTTTTTTGGGGAAAATTACGCGATTTTTAACAAACGCACCGCATACAAAAATTGTTAGTGCAGCATCATTGTTCACATTATAATTGAAATTGGAACAATATTGCTGCATTAACAAACCAAAAAAAGAAACAAAAACATGTTTATTTTTTTTTTATAATTTTTTTTAAAATATTCTTTTATTTTTATTTTTTATTTTTTTGAAAAAACTTTTTTCATAGTCATGTTTGGTATTGTTGGAACGGCCATGCTCTGGCCGATCCAACAATATTAAACATTAACCCCTAACTGCCATGGATCGGGAGATAGGGGGTTCACTGGAACCCCCTATCTCCACCATTGGTGTCAGTTAGGGTTTAAATCCAGGACTGGCATCATCGTGCTATGCACGATGACGCCAGTCCTCAGGGAGCATTCCCGGAAGCTTGGCCGACATCCAAGATGTCGGCCAGCTCCGGGAAAGGATCACGAACCGGCACTTTTCGGCGCCGATTCGTGATCCGGTCCCCATGGGGTTAATTCCAGGTACCGTTAGGAAGGGCAGGCTGTGCCCTTCCAAACGGTGCCTGGATTAACCCCCTGCACCCCGGCGATCGGGAGGGAGAGAGGTCCGAAGGACCTCCCCCCCTCCCTTTCAGGCGCCTCCTCCGCACATGTGGGGGGGCCGCCTGAATTAGATGTCATCGCGCCGCCGCAATGACATGTAATTGTGCTGGCGGCAGTTCCGGGTGCTGGGCTGACATCGAGGATGTCAGCCCGCACCGGGGGGCACAGCAATCGGCCGGAACCCGGCCGATCACTGGCCCTAAAGAGAGGACGCGCTTAGCGCATCCTCCGCAAGCAACGCTACCTATCAGCGTGTCCTCCGCAGCGAAGGGGTTAAAATTTCAATCATTTACAGCGCATAAAGTATTTTTTTCACATTTGATCATCCAAGCCTTTATGATTATATATTCTATGGGGTATGAATGTTAAAAATAACTTAAGTAATAATATTTTCTGATAAATTACGTGATTTTAGCTAAACCCAGCCAAAAAATCATTAGTACAGCAACATTGTTAACATTATAATTGAAATGTGAACAATAGTGCTGAATTAAAAAAACAAAACACATTTTATTTGATTTTTTTATTATTATTTTTTAAAATTTTTGAAATACTTTTAACGAGGTCATGTTTCATATCATTGGAAAGGTCATGCTCTGGCCTTTCCAATGATACCAAACATTAACCTCTTGCTGCCACGGATCAGGGGATAATGGGTCCAAAGTATACCCCTACCTTCACCATAGGGTTTCCATCGGGAAACCCCCTTGGCAGCTAGGAGTTAATTCTCATACTGACATCATCGCACCATGCGCAATGGCGTCAGTGGACGGGGAGGATCTGCGGGAGAAATCCACGTTCTGGCGCAATTCGGAAAGTGGACTTTGATACGCATGAGGACACACGTGAAGTTACGCGTCTGTCGAGGATCACACCAGCGGCTATAAATTCATTTGAGGTATATTAAAGGACATTACAGAATGGGGAAGCCTGCAGAGAAGCAGGCAAAATGAGTCTCTGTCCTTTTAAATACGATACGTATTTTATTTTTTGTTATTACATTTTAATAATAATTATATTTTTTATACTTTATTGGATCCATACCTTTATTTAATCTGAATATCCTCTACAAGACCACCATTCCAGCAAGGTGCAATTCAGGACACAAATTGGAAGAAAGGTGAGACCCCTTTATAAGTTGAAGGCGCAGTTACTGAGCCACTTACCTGAAGAGGCTCATCTCAATGTGAGTACATACATTTCCTATCTGTACCATTCTGGAATTTTGATGCCTGCGACATGAGTACTTTTGTTCTGTCAAGATCACAGTTATTGTTTGCATGGTGAATACCGACATATCGAGGTGACCATGAAGTACGGGTGAGGCCTCCCCAAAGTGGCTGAAAGCTAGATACAAGAGTCTTCAGATGCTCTCATTTTGTCAGTGTATTGACATTTTTTCATAGCAATCCGATTGGCGCCGGATCACAAACTGTCACCAGGGTTTACAGAGAGGCATCACTGGAAAAGTCACACTGTGACCTTTCCAGCAATGCCTCCTTTTTTATGATCGTCCTCCCGATCAGTAGGGAGAAGGGATCAAATGACCCCCCCTCCTCTTTCAGATGCTCGTCTGGTTTTGCTAGTGGGCGCCTGAAATTAACGTCATTGCACTCGTCGCAATGACGTCAGTGCACCGGGAAGGGAGTCTGACTGCAGCTAAAGTCAGGCCCGTGGGTCCCCGGACAGAGAGGTAAGTATGGGAGTGAAAAACCCTGCCATCAGGACGAATTGTGGGGGTCATCCCACGCAGACAGCGGTGGACACTGCATGATGTCCCTCACACGTCGGCTGCTGCGAATGGGTTAAAGTATCATAGCTGAGTTGAATGATACAATAAAATAACAATCACTTAAACGCAAGCTCAGTATGAGATGGGTTTTCACTTTCTCTTTATTTCATGTTCTGGCCTTTTTTCATGATATATTCTCTTGAGTTCATTCTGGGTCTGAACAATATAATGAAACATTTTGGGGCAAACATACAGAACACTATGGCCCAGCTGGAAGCTAGGATAGCAAACACCTCCATGGCCACCGTGTACTTGCCCTGAGAACTAAGTGAGGCCGGGATATACGACACCCAGACACTGAGGAAGGCCAGCATGCTGAAGGTGATGTACTTTGCTTCATTGAAACTGTCAGGAAGTCTCCTGGCCAGGAAGGCAACAACAAAACTGATGGTGGCCAGAAGTCCAAGGTAACCCAACATGCACCAGAAGGCAGTTGGTGAACCTTCATTACACTGAAGAATGATTAGTCTAGGTTGGGTCACAATGTTCTGTTCCAGAAAGGGAGGATTAAGAAACAACCATGTGAAGCACAAAATAAACTGCAGAAACAAGCAGATACTAATAATCATGTAGGACATCCAAGGACTTGTCCACTTCTTCAGATTACTACCTGGCTTAGTGGCCAAGAAAGCAAAAACCACTATGATAGTTTTGGCTAAGATGCAGGAAACACAGAGGGAAAATACCATGCCAAACGCCGCTTGACGAAGAAGACAATTCTCAGGTTTGGGGAAACCAATAAACATCAGAGAGCAGAGGAAGCAAAAAGATAAGGACAGCAGGAGCAAACAGCTCAGAGAATAGTTGTTGGCTTTCACGATAGGGGTGGCTTTAAACTGCATGAAAAGCTTCAGGATGATGACTGGAACCAAAGAAGAGAAGGCGCTTGTGCAGGTCAACGTAGTGCCCAATGGTTCTTCATAGGAGAGGTATTCTATGGGTTTTGGAAGACAGTTGGATTTTTCTAGATTTGGCCACATGTCCCATGTACACTTAATGCAAGTGAAAGAATCTGAAAAATAAATGGTGTGTTAAAACATTACATTGAAACCCATGGGGAAAAAGGCCTAATTTTTTTTTAAATAAATTAGGAAATATGAAATTTCACCCAAATAATCCTGAAAAAGGCCTAAAAAATCCTAAAAAATAAATAAGTAAATAAACCTTTCGCTGCAGGTAGAAAAATAAATGGTTGGCGGCTGGTATTTTAATTTTATTGGTAGTAATCTGTTTCACATTCTGAATTAACACATAAAAACAAAATAACTCATAAAAATGAAATATAAATCAACCCAAAATGTGAAATAACACACCAAAACGAAAAACTAAGTGATCTGAAAATGAAATATCGGCCGTCCAAAATTACGTAACGCCCGAAAATACAAAATTATGTATAAAATACAGAAAGCAAAGTGATCCGAAAAAAAAAAAAAAGGAAAACAAAGTGATCCGAAAGCGATAACCGGGCGTCCGAAATGTCAGATTTGTCTGAAATTGCGAATCGCGGTAAAATAATGAACGACCCAAAACGAAAAAAAAAACCTGATTGAAACGACCCAAAATGAAGAAAATGGAACAAATAAATCCAAAACTAAACGGAAAAAACCCCCCGCTGTGCACATGTCTAATGGCCAGTGAAGTGTCTTTCTACAGTACCAAAAAATACAACGAAAACCTTTTTTCCTTGTTCTAAAGGACCGGCATTGTCCATTTTTCACATTTAAAATGAGCAATGCTGGTGCCATTACTCACCTTCTCATTTCCCACGCCAGGTGTGCGCCAGTGTTTTACCCCTCCTCTCCCTGGTGCACCCCCCCCCCCCCTTGTGGCCTGGCGAGTTTTTTTTTCATTATGAGCCAGCCATGCTAAACGGGGGCAATCCTTGCAACACTGATGTTGGCTCGCAAAGAAGAAAAAAGACACGAGAGAGTGAAAAAAGCCTTGTCTTCTTTTGCTTTTATTTATAAAAAAACGGATCCTAAAAGTCACCTAAATCACCTATAAAATCCAGGAAAATATCTGAAAAATCCTGCAATATTAATTAATAAAGACTCTTGCTGCGGATTAAAAAAATAAACGGTTGAGTAAAAAATATTTAAAAACGAGAATATTTTTTCCATTGAATCCCATGAGCTTCGTGAATGGCGGTTCTCCTATACAATCAAGTTTTTCACATTTCCCCCGCAAACGCCGGTTATACTATACAATGTATCTTTTACATGTTTCCCCAAAGCACGGAAGTTTAACCATACAATTCATCTTTTTCACGTAAACTTGTACCAGATCATCTGATTTCATCTGACCAATTCCCATGAAAATCGTAAGGAGTGCTAATCTGTAGTAATCGCATAAAATCATCTGAAATCGTCTGTCGGTGGTCTGATGCAGCGGAAGAGGGCTGATTCACCTGCATTTTATAGGATCGGTCGGACGACTTCAGACGATATCGGATGATTGCACCATCGCACAAATACGGTGACGTTGGATGGCCAGCTTAACTCCCGTTAGCAAACCCAACACTATACTGGATGTCAGAAGAACTGAAACCGTTGTTTCATATAATATTAACTTACCTGTTTGATTGGAGATCTCTCCTTGAGGACATGGGACACAATCGTAGCAGCAGGCAGGTTCTCCTCTTCTGGCTGCCTTCCAAAATCCAGGTGGGCAGCTTTGACTGCAGGTTGAGATAGGGACCTAAAGTGTGAGATGAAGACTATTTTAAAACAACTACAACTGACAAATACTGTGATGCTATATTTAAAAATAATATAAAAGCACATGGCCAATCTATATTGTTAAGCAATGGCCCTATTTCAATGGTTTGTCAGCATTAATGAAGGATCCATTAAGTATATGAGCCCCATTTGTTAATGTTAAGCCAGCTTAGTGAATATTTATGGTTTTTTGTCTACTCTATACAGGAAGCTTAAATGTATTGGATGTTGGAGAATAACTAGCAATTCCCGGCCAGAGCTCTTCTCTAGTATATGTCCTTGGGCAAGACACCTAAAAATACATTACTTGCCTACCACACAATGGACTCTATTCCATAGTTAACTCTAAAAGGCAGTTTCCACAGCGAAAAATTAGCAGCAGGTGGTAAATGTACTAATTAATGATTACCAAGCCTATTGCAAACCTTTCTCGGGTTTTGGCACTCTATTAACTAACTTAACACCTTGAAACGCTACAGTTAGTTTTGCCAAGCGCAATCAAGGGTGCGCACGCAGCTTCTGACTGGTTAATTCCGATTTCAGGGCTTGTTCCCACCTGTCCTACACATCCAGGCTCTATAAATAGCGGCTGCGTGCGCAACACAGTGACTGTGGAGGAGAGGGGAGGAGAGAAAATGAGGTTGGAGGGCAATAGGAGTGGAGACAGGGAGTGGAGGCCTGAGGGGGAGAGTAGTGGTGACAAGGAGAGGAGGAGTGGCAGGCCAGGTCCGTCTAGTGAAGATTACAGCTTCTGGGTGAGGAACACAGCAGGAAGACAGTGTGCCATCACACGCTGGGACACAGGAGTCACAGGGGTCCTCCAGAGGATGGATCTGGGAGAAGATGTACACTTGGGAGGAGATAAAGGCACCGATAGAGGCATACATGGAGAAAGCACACCAACTGGATCATCTGTCGCTTTCTGGGCACTTGCGCCTCCGCCTGTGGTCGGATATCAGCCAAGCGATCTGTGTGCTGGGGAGGAACCGGGGTCTACAGTCCTTCAAACATGGGTACCATGACTGAAAGAGAGAACTGAAGGCCAAGATGGCGAGGGAGTGGCGGGAGGCAAGGAAGACCAGTGGTGGCCCCACAAGGATGTACATGTACGCTTGTTGGGAGGAGAGGTTGAAACTGAGAATATCCAAGATTGCAGTGTAAGGCATTGAACCTGGAATTGACACCGGAGTAAGGCCCACGACACCCGAGCGTGAGTAATGCTTTCAATGAATGTGTTCAATGTCATGCATTCTTGTTTAATAACCATTTTTGTGCAACCTTGAGCCTTCACATGTATTTTAGACTACATCTCCCAGGATGCTCAGCCATTCACTTGCTCAAAAGCGCATCCTGGGAGATGTAGTCTGAAAACACTCTGTGGTCCTGCACGGTCTCCCGAGAACGAGATCATGCAGGGCTGAAGGCCCAGCAGCACAGTCCTCAATGGAGTCCTATGGACTCCAGGGGGTGGTATTCACGGTGGGTATCCAGTGGCTTAGCGCTGCATTATGGGGCAGGCTGCTAAATCAGAGCCTGTCCCAAAATAGGGGGCTAAAATGGGGAAGCTAAGGGGAAACCTGCAGCCGCTTCTTCTGGCAGTGAGCAAAATGAGACTGGGAAGAACTAGTTCTCAGTCTCCCTCCACGATCCCTCCATGGGACTGTGCAGGGCTCGTGTGACGGAAACGCAACCCTCCATGGAGGCCTATGGTTAGCAATGCATGCCGAGGTGCTCAGCTAACGCCTGCACAGGAATACCACATTAACATTGGAATGCTACAGGAAAACCTGCAGGTGCATATTTTCCCCGTTGGCGTTCCCATGTTAGCATGAACATTGGAATAGTGCCCTTTGCATTTGCAGAACCATTTAGCACCAGCTTTTAGAAGGTGCTAACTTTCGGCAATCGGCATCCCTACGGTAATTAACTCTAGCACTTTGTAATACCTTACTTATCAAAATGCTAACGTACGTTTGCGCCACCCCTGTTAAGTATAGGATTCACAAAGTACAGTAAGCTCACGGAAGAACCGATGCACAAACAAATTACTAACAGGGGTAGCGTCAGAAATGTAATATGAGCGACATGCGTTAAACACACTTATCCTGTCGCTAATGCTTACATATTGAGGCGCTATGTTAGCGCCAACTTTGGAATAGTGCCTATTGTATTACAGCTGTGACAGTTTTAAGTGGTCCTTCTTTGCCGATGCTTATCTGTAATAAAAAAATATTCAGTGAAGCTGTGATTGCTAAGTGCTCTATTGTTCTGTCTTTTGTGTGGATTTTGGTCTATGGCTGCATGTAGGGCCACCACAGTGGGCTATTGAAAGACTTGATGGGGCACTGTATTTACTGTGGTTGTACAATTGTATGCAAATGATGACCCCTGTCTGGTATAAACAACCCTGCCTGGCTACACTAAAGGAGTTTTCATTCTGACCACTACATGTAGTCTCCGTTCACGGTGTGGGGTAACTGCTAAAATCACTGGCCATGATTCATCTTCAAAAATAACAAAGTAAGCCGGAATTAACAAGAGTTGCTCCGTCGGGGTACCAGGAGATCCCTTACTGTTTCATAGCACTAGAGCATTTATATAAATATACCTATACACTGCATTTTTTAAATAAGGAACATCATCACCAAATGTGACTGTAGTCACTTTGGACCTGAGTATGCTGGTGGGAGGTGTGGGCCTGTTACTTACCTCATATTGTTACCCAAACCTCTTCAATGCCCAAGTCAGCTAGTGCCTCTTATAGATACAGGGGGTCTCTGTTTAAGTTTTACCGTTCTCATTGATAACCTCTTACTGCCCGGCAGATTGTGCCCAGTGGGAGGGCTTTAATGCCAGCTAATACACCACACTCCCTGGTTGCTGCGGTGGGCCCCTCCTTCAGCCGGCCTATACAGCTGATTTGTGGCGCATCCTATTGGTTGCAAGTGGATAGCCTGAGTTCAGGCCGTCCCATGGCAGCGAATGACAAGCGTCGTGTAGCAACTGGTGGACAGGCCTGAAGCGTCCCATGGATGCCAGTGAGGCGTGCTTTGCTGTCCTGCAGCGTCAAGTCCCACTTGCTGCAGGGACAGCATAGTACGCCTTGCGACTTGCAAAGGTTTATATTGCTATTATATATGATAATTGATTAAGGCTAGGGTCAGACGAACGCAGTCTGAGCGAACTCTGCGTGTGTGCATAACGGACGGGCGTACTGACGGAAGATACTGTAGACACCACACGGTCCGTTTTTCTTGACGGACGTAGAAAAAAAAGGGAATTCTGGGAAACAAAATTAATATGAAAAATTTAAAAATTGGTACATGATATGAAAATCCATTTTGTGCGTCAAGGTGCTGAACGTCGCATATGCGGTCCACCTAAATTCGTGTCATCACACACACATAACGCTATGCAGACGTGGCTCACTCTGCACGTCCGTTTAGCGGTTTTACGTTCTTGCCTAACTTAGAAACATAGGAACATAGAAAAATGTCAGCAGGTAAGAACCTTTCGGCCCATCTAGTCGCCCAATTACATGGATACTTTACCTGGATTTATCTTTTGTTTAGGATAGCCTTAGGCCTATCCCATGCCTGCTTAAATTCAATTACTGTTTTGGCCTCTACCACTTCTACTGAAAGGCTGTTCCATGCGTCCGTTTGCCAAGTGCGTTGTGCGTGTGCAGTTCGGTGCACACGTACTTCGTGTGTGGGTCTCTACTGATCATAATTCTGTGCTACGACGGACGTTAAACTCTGCACCAACACGGACGTGATCACTGCGTTTGTCTGACGCTGGCCTAAGAGACCTTTCCAAATGCAGCAGTCATTCCCCATGAGCTGTGGAAGATCTGAGCGGTCATCCTCTGAGATAAACACTGCCTTTCTATTAGACTATTTAGACTATTCTGTGTTGTCATTGTTAATATTGTTATTGTACGTGTCACTGAGAGCCCTTTCCAACCCCCATCCCATTCCATGTGGCAGAAAATGTTGTTTACAGCTGTGACAAATTTGAGTGGTCATAGTTCTAGACAAACGCCACCTCTCTATCAGACTCTTTTGTGTTTCTATTATCTTGTGTCCAGGGTGTGGCTACAATTTGCTATACTCTTTCATCTTCTGTTTGGGTTCTGGTTGCACACCCATGATCACCAAAAGGTGAAAGCTGGAGAAGGATTGGGTACCAGGTTATCACCTTCCATTGTTCTCCCAGTCCCTCCTTGCATTGCATATATTTTGGTTCATATGTTTCATTAAAGAGTCCACTTGGTTTTATTTCTAATGATATTGTGAAACATGGCAGGCACATAAATTTGGTTTGAAAGAGGAATGCTGCTATTCTGTCTGTACCTGTGTTTCTCCAGAATGCCACAGGATGGAACTTGTGTTGATGGTTAAGATGTTACCAGGAGGAGCTGTCGTGTCGTAGCTGCCCACCTTGACCAACACTGTATCCCCACTAGGACTCAACTGGCGATTCACAATGTCATAGACAGCTGGTGGGTCTCCGTTTTTATCAAAGTAGACTTCCTTCCCGCTGTTTAGATGGAACCTCACATTTTTAATATAGTACAGCAGCTGTAAAACAGGAAATGCAAAGCGTGAATAAATCCTATGACCATACAGAGAAGACTGGTGACTTATTTTTGCTAATTTAAAAAAAAATACAAGAAAGACAAACCTCCTCTAACCTCATTGGCCCCTATTCCCGAGTTAGCACTAAAATGGGGATGCTCAAATCTGAGGCTGCAGGTTTCCCCATAGCGTCCCCATTTGAGCGCAATATTCTGGGGCAGGCACTGGCTTGGTAACTTTCCATGGAACGCAACACCAACCGCTGGGTTACTCGCAGTAGCGCTTCCGCGCTACCAGAAGTATCACCTCTTGAATTCCATAGGAGTCCACAGAGGCTTGCACTTCCTGTCAGTTTCCTCTGATGGAGGGATGTCCTTTTGCCTCAAATAAAGCATAAAAACATCATGGTGTAGTATGTCTAATATATGTATAAAGGTTAAAGAGGGTTTGTGACGGAATGGAGTATCCGCCTGCGGTCCTGCTCTATCTGACCCCCTCTTTGGTGTTGCCAAGCCCGACTACCGAGTGGCACGGCACCCGGCGTCTCGAGCGGCTTGGGTAGAAGCCTACGTGGCGGTGGAGATCTGGAGAGTAGATGGGGCACCCACGGTGGAAATCCGCCCGACTACCGAGTGGCACGGCACTCGGCGTCTCGGGCAGCGGATCTACTGGCCATTGAAAGGCTGGAGACGGTCTGCGTGGCGAACCGCGGTTCGGTAGAGTCTCCTTGAAGATGCAGGCACGGCGCTGCGTCGAGGTCCCGATTCGGGGTGGTTGCGGTATCCCGAGGTACCAATTCAAGGTGGCGCAACAGCGCGGCGAATCGAGGTTCTGCTGCGGAGTTGGAGTGACCCGTTCCTGGGTAGTGGTGAGATATAGCCGACGTGAAATGATAACACCAGGCAGAGCTGTATGTTTCAAACACTCAGATGATCTGAATCCTTTAATGAACAACGCCACTATTTATGCTCCAGTACAACAGTCATAATTTGCATACCCATACTAATTAGGAGCCTATCCATACAATGAGCTATGGCAGTTATTTACAATCAACATTCTTCACATTCTCTTAGCCTTCAGTCCACATAACATTTGTACATCTATTGTTCCAGCACATCAGATTAAACACACACTATCAGAGATCCCTTAAATTAAACATGTACTTAGATAATGGGGAAAATCCCTGACGCATAATTTACACAACAGCAAAGCTTGTTTACTGTTTTATACAAAGACACATTTACCTACAGGAATATAGTATTTTAAAACCAAAGCTATGTCATTTTTCACTAAACTAAATTAAACTAAAACCAAACGATGTAAAATATATTTAAAACCACACAATATAAATGAACATAAGGTCTTCCCCAAAGCAACGGTCTATGTCTTTTGGGGTTTTCGCCATGGAAATAAAAGTCTTGGGGTTTGACGTGGGGAGCGCTACGTCAGTTCCATGACAGGGTTACACTCACATTCTACTGTGTCTCAAATCAGACACTGGATGAACAGGCGGCCGTGTGTGTGATATCTCTCCTGGTTGGAAAAACTGTGCTCCTAGGAAAAATTAGATTAAAAAGCACCAAAACACGTTTCACGAGTCAGTCGGTTCCTCAGCTGCTGGTGTAACACCACCAACCGAGGAAGTGATTGACTCAAAAAATGCATTTTGATACCTTTTATTCTCATTTATTTATTGTTTTATTTGTAATAAATAATTTTAACCTCTTCATGGTTTACGTTTTACTGCTCAGTGAAGTACACCTGCGGAGAGGCGACCCAATATCCCAGGAGAACAGTTTTTGCACCCAGCAGAGATCACACACACAGAGACCACTTGCTGAGAGGCGATACAGTGTCCCAGGAGCACAGCATCCAGCAGAGATCCATACGGAGGGGAGATCTGGTGCTCCCTTATAATATCGCCGGCCATCTGTTCATCAGGTGTCTGATTTGCGAGTGTAACTCTGATTTAGAGTGTAAAACCCTTTTACCTTTATACATATACTTATACATTGTATACTTTGTATAGCAGCCATTAATTTGTGGCTATAAATAAAATAAAATGTGCAGCAGATCTACAATATATAAGGGGTTAGTCAGAGAGCACCAAAATCTCACCAACATTTCACTGCTCTCTCTTCCACGCACTTCACACTACTCTTTCGCTGTCCTCTGAATAGATTAACCATTGCTTCTCTATGGGGATTCCACTGCCATCGAACAGCACCGTATTTTGCTGACAATTCACCAAAATTTGCAAACTGACAGCTTTTTGACTAGCTGAATAACCTCGAAATTGCAGCATATAGGGAACTTCACTGTTCTATGCAATTTTGGGGCCTGTTCGGCTCTCTTTGAATAACCCTGATAGTTTTTTTAATTGTATTCCCTGATGAAGTCTGTATATTAAGGATGAAACATGTTGGAATATTTTATTAAGTTTATATATTCTGTTACTACCAATAATATTTGATCTGCATACCTGTGGAATCCTCCGTGTTGTTCCTGGTGGAATCAGATGGAGAGTTCCGAAGTAGCAGCCTAGTGGTAAAACTGATGGGTCTGAATACTTTTTATCTCTTGAGAGTGAGGTCCTAATGGGCTTATATTCAATTGCCTGTATTTTACTGCACTGCTATGTTTATTTGGCTTTATATATTGTAGATCTGCTCCACATTCTATTGTATTTATATGCTATGAGATTTACGCCAAGAGGAGACATTGTGGGAGTGATCAAGCTGCTTGATGGTTATACCAGTGCCCCACCACGTATTTCTGTTTATTGTATTTATATGCTATGAGATTTATGCCAAGAGGAGACATTGTGGGAGTGATCAAGGTGCTTGATGGTTATACCAGTGCCCCACCACGTATTTCTGTTTATTGTATTTATTTGTGGCTACGCTAGAATGAACTAACTATTCCAACATAGTTCCTTCTTCTCAGCTCGAGCTGGTATTCTGCACATGATTAGTGACTGCCAGTTCCTGGATATAAGTGATTTTTCTTTACAAAATCACTGAACATTTTAAAATAACTAAAAAAAATCAATTACCACCCAGTAGCCTCACAGTGCAGAGCGGCACGATCCACCATCTCCTTTGGCCACCAGCAGCAGGACACTGTGATTGCATAGCTGGTATCTTTTGATTTTATTTTGACCATCAAGCACATATAACATATCAGTAGCATTATACAGTATTTATTATTTCAGTCAAACTCCCATAAAATCCCAGAAAATGTTGCCCCACAATCAGTAATTTATCCAAGAACATTTTCCACCACCTAGCATTGACAAAGTTAACAATATGTGTCATAAAATCTAGACGTTGGGTAAATCTCCCATTTCTGCTAAACGTTTTCCGTTTTTCTATTGCGCCTTGGTTACCCTGGATCGAGAGTGATGGCCCAGAGTTAATTGGTGTCAGCTCTTAAGTAATTAGTGAGGCGAGATTCACTCTCAGCCAATGAGATTTGCTCCCTTAAAAATCGAAAGAAATCATTGCAACGATAAAAAACCAATCACAATATGGATATGGAGGGTGATTGAAAGGCTGAGGAAAATATCTGCGATTCCTATATATATATATATATATATATATATAAATAATTAATGTCCAAGGAGAGCTGTTTACAGTTCACAAAACCTGAAGAAGGTGAGAATGAAACATCTCCTACAGATTTTCTGTCTCCATCCAGGGTTGGTGTAAATGAGTTTTTCTCCGTATCACCAGAAGACCTACATATCAAATGATTCTGCCTAGGTAACACCTCTCCAGATATGCATAAGAGTAGTCAGAGTAAATGACAACTGTCACCGGATTCGATTGCAAAAGAAATAATTAGCACCTCTAAGAGTCTTTCCCAACTGGTCGCTCACTACTAGACTTTTCTAGAATAGCTGAGAGGGGAAGAGATCAAAGAAAAAAGCGTTTAATGGTTGCCCAAAGACTGGGTCGAGGGATTCAGTTTAGTGGAGTCAGTCTAGTGGAGCATATGAGCCATTCCAGAGAAGTCTACCCAAGGAGCCTGGTGTGGGAGCTGTCTGACGTCGCCAGCATAGCAGAGGGACATCATGACCAAGGGGAGTAGAGCCAAGCCATGAGGACTAAAGGGGTTATTCACAGAGCACCGAAATGTCACTGACATTATGGTGCTCTGTCATTTACCGCACTTCGGGGAATCAAAATTCCCAACCCTGTGGTGAATTCACCATTCACCTTAGGTTCCCCGAAGTGCAGCGAATCAAACGCTGAATGCCGCCGCCAACCAGCCACAAACCCATCGTCGACCCACCAAACATCCACCGCAAACACGCCAGACAGCCGCGAAACGCAGACACCGAGCTGCTGAGCGCAGCGTTTGGCGAACTGCCTGCTCTGTGAATAGCCGAATCACTGGGAAATTCCCTGTTCGTTGCCATTTCGGGGCCAGATCGGCTCTCTCTGAATAACTCCTTAAGTATCATAATTCCATCATGAGTGATATGGTTATTATGGATGCCATGTGGATGCCTGTTTATTTTAATTTTTGGTTAACTGTAACAGTAGCCTGAAGTGACAAACAATATCAATATAAAGGATTTTTGGAAACTCCGCCCCTAAGGGGGTGAAAAAGGGGGTCGAATATTTTAAACACAGTACCTATAGCTCAAAAACAGAAGATGTTACAGATGTGAAAATCGGTATTTAGATTCTTCTTGAAAAATAAAAAAACACGTATTTTACGGTTTTTCAAAAATTCAACTGGGGTGGCAAAAAAGGGGGGGTTGAATATTTTAAGTATTTTAAACAGGATACCTATATCTGAAAAACAGAAGATGGTACAGACGTGAAAATCGGTATTTAGATTCATCTTGACAAATAAAAAAACACGTATTTTCCATTTTCTGAAAATTCCTTGGGGGGCAAAAAGGGGGGTTGAATACTTTTATCATAAACGCGAAAGTCCTGACTGATTGACTCATCAACGCCCAACTGAAACCGTTTAACCTAGGAATGTGAAATTTTGAAGGTGCACTTTTTTATGATGTGGACACGCACTAAGGGAAGGATTTTTGGAAACTCCACCCCTAAGGGGGTGAAAAAGGGGGATGAATATTTTAAACACGGTACCTATAGCTCAAAAACAGAAGATGTTACAGATGTGAAAATCGGTATTTAGATTCTTCTTGAAAAATAAAAAAACACATAATTTACCGGTTTTCAAAAATTCAACTGGGGGGGCGAAAAAAGGGTGTTGAATATTTTAAATATTTTAAACAGGATACCTATATCTTAAAAACAGAAGATGGTACAGACGTGAAAATCAGTATTTAGATTCATCTTGACAAATTAAAAAACACGTATTTTACCATTTTCTGAAAAGTCCTTGGGGGCAAAAAGGGGGGTTGAATACTTTTATCATAAACGCAAAAGTCCTGACTGACTGACTGATTGACTGACTCATCAACGCTCAGCTGAAACCGTTCAACCTAGGAATGTGAAATTTTGAAGGTGCACGCTATTTATGATTTAGGTGCCCATTAATGAAGGATTTATGGAAAATCCACCCAAAAGGGGTGAAAAATGGGGTTGAATATTTTAAACAGGATACCTATAGCTCAAAAAAAGAAGATGCTAAAGATGTGAAAATCGGTATTTAGATTCGTCTTGAAAAATAAAAAAACACGTATTTTAAAGTTTTTCAAAAATCCAAGTGGGGGCGAAAAAGGGGGTTGAATATTTTAAATATTTTAAACAGGATACCTGTATCTCCAAAACAGACGATGTTACAGTCCTGAAAATTGGTATTTAGATTCGTCTTGAAAAATAAAACAACACGTATTTTATCATGTTCTGAAAATTCCTTGGTGGGGCAAAAATGGGGGTTGAATACCTTTATTTCAAAAACCGAATATGTTACAGGTGTGAAATTTGGTATTTACTAGACATGTGCATTCGTTTTAGTACTAAAGCGATTTAGTCCGAATTTTGGGATAATTTAGTTTTAGTATGACTCAAGAGAAACGAAACTGCTCAGTACAAAAAACGAAAGAAACTAAAATAAAATGCACTACATTTTAGTTTCAGTCCTCTTTGTGATATTATATTGATGAGTGAAGGAGACCAGCAATGAAGAGCGCAACATCGCAACATCCAAAGTTCTGCACCCTCCACATGCCAATGCAGGAAGATGTTCTATACAGAGAGGGACATTAATTCAGGAGGATGTTCTATATATTATACAGAGAGGGGTATTAATTAATGCAGGTGATGTTGTATACATTATACAGAGAGGGGTATTAATTAATGCAGGTGGATGTTGTATACATTATACAGAGAGGGGTATTAATTAATGCAGGTGGATGTTCTAAACATTATACAGAGAGGAGCCTTTTTTTTTTTTTTTTTTAGCCCTTAAATCCAGTGGCTGTGAGCGCGGAGATCGGCTGCTTGTTACATTATCTCTCAGTACAATGTATCAGGCTCAGCTGTTACAGTAACTGACTGCTGCTCATCACAGCGCTCAGAGTTTCAGTAAAACAAGAAAATAATATTGTTCTAACGTCTTATATATAAAAATATTATTTACTAGTTTTATTGAAACTCTGAGCGCTATGATGAGCAGCAGTCAGTTACTGTAACAGCTTTGCCTGACACGGGGCAGTATTGCAATGTTGGTGCTAACTTAACCAGAGCTGTTGTAACTGAAAACCTCCATAGGCTATAATAGCTCTGGGAAGTTTACAACAGCTCTGGTTATGTTAGCACCAGCTATATAATATGGCCCACATTGTGCTGAGAGTGAGAGATACTGTAACAAGCAGCGATCTCAGCCCTCTGAGGAGCCACTACAATAGTAATTGTATCCACTGGTTTTCGGATGAATGAAATTAGTTTTCATACTAAAGAACTGAAAACGAATTTCTTTAGCAACTAAATAAATTGCATTTTAGTACTAATGCATTAGTTCAAAACGAAATTTTGTGCTGTGCACATGTCTAGTATTTACAGTCTTCGTGAAAAATAAAAACAGTTTTTTTGCCATTTTCCAAAAATCCAACTGGGGGGATCGGGGGAAAGGGGTCTGAATATTTTCATCATTATACCTATATTTCAAAAACCAAAGATGTTACAGACGTGAAATTTGGTATTTATAGTCTTCTTGAAAAATAAAAACAGTTGTTTTGCCATTTTCCAAAAATCCCAAGGGGGGGATGAAAAAAAGGGGGGCTGAAAACTTTTAAACAGGATACCTATATCTCAAAAACAGAAGATGTTAAATACGTGAAAATTGGTATTTAGATTCGTCTTGAGAAACAAAAAAACACCTATTTTACCATTTTCCAAAAATTCAGTGGAAGGGGAGCAAAAAGGGGGGTTGAATACTTTTTTCAGTATACCTATATTTCAAAAACCAAAGATGTTACAGGTGTGAAATTTGGTATTTACAATCTTCGTGAAAACAAACAAACATGTGTTTTGCCATTTTCCACAAATCCAAATAAGGGGGGGTCGAGGGAAAGGGGTCTGAATACTTTTATCAGTATATCTATAGTTCAAAAACCAAGATGTTACAGGTGTGAAGTTTGGTAATTACAATCTTTTGAAAATAAAGAAACACGTGTTTTACCATTTTCCAAAAATGGGGGTGAATACTTTTAAACAACATACCTACATCTCAAAAACAGATGTTACAGATGTGAAAAAAACACCTATTTCCCCATTTCCAAAATCCAGTGGGAGGGGGAAAAAGGGAGGTTGAATACTTTTATCAGTATACCTATAGTTCCAAAAACCAAAGATGTTACAGGTGTGAAATCTGGCACTTACAATCTTCTTGAAAAATAAAAAAACACATGTTTTTACCATTTTCCAAGAATCCCACGTGGTGGGTGAAAAAAGGGGGTGAATACTTTTCAACAGGATACCTATATCTCAAAAACAGAAGATGTTACAGATGTGAAAATTGGTATTTAGATTCGTCTTGAAAATAAAACAACACGTATTTTACCATTTTCCAAAAATCCAGTGGGGGGAAAAAAGGGGGATGAATACCTTTATCACTATACCTATATTTCAAAAACCAATGATATTACAGGTG
The DNA here is from genome assembly GCA_009667805.1 of Leptobrachium leishanense. Taxonomy (NCBI): domain Eukaryota; kingdom Metazoa; phylum Chordata; class Amphibia; order Anura; family Megophryidae; genus Leptobrachium; species Leptobrachium leishanense. The sequence goes on from CM019065.1 coordinate 20,180,612, forward strand.
TGAAATTCGATATTTACAATCTTCGTGCAAAAAAAAACATGTTTTACCATTTTCCGAAAATCCAGTTAAGGGGGGTGGGGGAAAGGGATGTGAATACTTTTATCAGTATACCTATATTTCAAAAACCAAAGATGTTACAGGTGTGAAATTTGGCACTTACATTCTTCTTGAAAAATAAAAAAACAAGTGTTTTAAAATTTTGCAAAAATCCCAAGTGGGGGGGAAAGGGGGGTTCTACCAAAAAAACCTCAAGTTTCTTTTAAAAAACAATTTTAACAAATCCTAAAATCCACGCGAGCGAAGCCGCAGGCAAAAGCTAGTCTGTTATATTTACTTACACTTGTCTGTGTGTTTAATTTGTCCAAAGCCTCAAAGAATTAACCAAGTAAGAAGGTAATAATTTCTTACACTGTACACATACAAGTTTGTGTGTGATTATATAGTTTGACGTGCTATTGAAAGAAGACTGCTAGGAAAAATCACATTGGCTTCTTGTTTGGGGAAAAATCCACCGACTCATATTCAATAAGTGATGCCAGGAACAAAATAAAAATGGTAATTATTTATAAAAAAAGTTGACTCTTGAAGAAAGTAAAGCTTACCTGCCATGACTGGAAATCCTTAATATCTGCACATAATCGTTTGGAAAATGGACCTTCTCCTTTTTTGCAGTTATTCATGTCTATAAAAGCATTGGCCACAACAAGGACTGCAGTGTAGACACTATATGTCGGTCTTAATCGAGATACGTCATTGTAGGCATTTTGGAGACTTTCTAGATTTTCTGATCCAGAGCATTCTTTCACGTTTGTATCCAAAGATCCTGTTTCATTTTTGTCACTTATAAACCTGCAATTGAATGCTAACTCCCAAAAAATCTTTGTCCACGCTCTTCCCAAGGACATGGAAGGATTGATTGTGTTGAGGAATTGTTGAAGTCCAGGTATTGTCCCACTTTGAAGAGCTAGACCTATGGTACCAGCCACGAGAGGTGAAAACTTGCTCAAAGAGAAGGTGACTGACATTGACCAACCTTCACTTGCAACAAGTATTTTTCCTGTGACGTTTTGTTTTACCATCTCATTCAATATGTGTCCTAGGTCAAAGCTGGCGGCATAAAGAACCACAACCTTAGCCGTTGATGTCTTTATGATCTTAACAATATGAGGAGCATTGCGGTCTGGGTAGCTTGTCAGAATATTCTCATTGAACGCCACACATGCTCCGGCTTTGACTATCTCTTGACTAATAAGCTGAACTCCCAGTTGTCCATAGTCATTGTCCGTAGCTACTAACCCAACCCAAGTCCAACGTAAATGTACCACTAGATCCGCAAGTCCTTTAGACTGAAATACGTCACTTGGAACAGTCCTAAGGAAGGAAGGAAACCTGATGTGGTCACTGAGGATGGCGCTGGTTGAATAATGGCTGATCTGTTGATAAAGTAAAACTGGGTGTAGATTATGATTTCATGCAACAGTGATTCAACCCTTTGAGTCTCTTTGAGTTGGTCTGTGTGATAAAAAAACGATTTACTGCACATGTGTTAACGCTGCCAACTCCATGTGTCAAGTCAAATGTAACTAAACTTGTCTTGAATGCTAATAAAGTGGTAATATTAATGCTACCAGTAAATAGTTCATATCCCCATATACATTTATTACTGTAAGGGATCACGCCACGTAAACCGCAGGAAAAGCAAGACTGGTGCTGCCTCACCATGGCATTCACCCTGGCAGCACCCTTCATGTCCCAAGATGCTTCTGCATTCTGTTGTTGCCTCAGTCTGTGTTTTATTACCAGTCTGGAAGGAAGCCCTCCTGCTTCAAACTGAATACTATGCGCCAGAACCCTGGATTTCCTCCTGGACTTTGTTAACCAATTCTCCCTCCTGATAACGCTCCTCAAGATCCTAGTTACTGTTGCTGTTCAAGACCCCTAGTTGCCGTACCTGTTCAAGACCCCCTGTTGAAGCTCCTGTTCTAGACCCACCTTCTTCAGTTTCCATTATCAAGGCTCCAATGTATTATAGACCATTGTTGCACCAGGACCTATCATAGATTCTCAACCCACAGCATCAGTAAGCCTAAGTCAGCCCTATTCCTGTCCTCCCGTTTATTATCCACCCCTTTTCCTATATTGTCTGCCTGATATCCACAAGTCCTCTTGTGTCCTGTTTTTCTAGATATATTATGTGTCTATTCTAATCCTCGCCCTTTGAGTCTTCCTTCTCTTCTTAGTCATACCCTTTCCTACCTCGCCTCTCTTATTGTGTATATACTTTCCTAAATAACGTCCTGTTACACTCTATCCAAGATCTCCAGTGTATCACTGCTTCCTGGGCTCGTACCCTCGCCCCCCTTGGCAGTGCACCCGACAATTACCTAACAGTAGGTTTGTTTCTTTTTCATGTTTAAAAACACAGCATATAGCAGGCGATTGCCCTACGCATTTCACAGACTGATGGAAGATGATACAATTGGATGAATATAGAACAATTTTCCCGTTATCTCCCCTGGTGCTATAAATAAGATATGCACATTCATTTTCAAACAAATTAAGATACGTCTGAATTTTGGACAAATTGTCTGAAACACAAAACAAAAAGACGTCAACGAATGCAATGAAAAATCTATCACACACAAATGATTTTTGTTGTTGTGTGCACCCGTTATTATAATTTAAAGCTTCATAGTATTAAATTAAAATCAGAGTTATTGACGACTTTACCTCCTCCACCCATAGCTGTTAGGTTTGGGGGTTAAATAAGAGAAGGTAGACTTTATGTTTAACAACTACACAAACACGTCCCATCTAGACAACTCCGGTAGACGGACAATCTCCACCTGTCACCTGTCTACACCCGCATAGCCAACTCTTGCCTCCAAGACTTCTCAAGGGCAGCACTGGTCCTGTCGAATGACTTGCCTCGCCCTATCAAACTCTCCACTGATCTTCAGGCCTTAAAGAAATCCATCAAAACCAATCTCCTAAAATTAGCTTACCACATCACTGATGCAACTCATCCCCCTGCTCACCTACTCACACATGATTGAAGCTGCTTCTTTGGCCCCACCATTCCTAAACCACTGGCACTAATGATCCAACCGTCCAGTAAAACTCCCCTCGTCTTCCTCAACCCCAATCCCTCTAGACTGTAAGCTCCTATGAGCAGGGCCCTCTACACCAAGTGTTTCCATCCTATATCCGTTTATCTGTATCTCCTTCCCTTTGGTTATTGTAAAGCGCTGCGGAAAATGTTGGCGCTATAAAAATTATGACTATAATAATAATAAAATAAACGTTTTAATTAAATATGGACATTGTGCGGCTTCCCCTCCTTATCCATTTTTTCCTCTCTTTTTCCTTTTTCTCCCCTTTTGTTCATGTTTCCCTTAAGGGATGTTTTTTGTGCTTATGGGTATTAAACTTTAAGAGGATGAATGTAGCTTTATGGTATGTGAAGTAGGTTATATTTATGGATATATTGGACCTGTTGTGCAAGTGCTGCCTCATACTCTTTAAATAAAGAATTATAAAAATAATGCACATTGTATAAATTCCAGAATAAACCTTACCTGGGGAAATTTGTAGATTCCTAGGATAGAAGCCAAAAGAGCCGAATGTGATGAGAAGGTGGATCCTATTATGGAGCTGAGAGGAACGCCTAAAGAACATCTGTAATTGGGGATGTGTCTGTCAAGTCCTGTTAAAATTCGTAAAGCTCCCTCTAGGTCATACTGAAGAAGTGCACACGAATCATATGCTCGAAAACCCAGGGTGATATTAGGAAGGATTTCAGCATTTTTATTTATCTCATCCAGAGCAAATCGCACAGCTTGGAACAGCTGGAAACTCTCAAAGTGGAACCTTGCAGAAGACACATTTATACATCATATGGCTCGTACATAGACTGACCCAAAACCTTTTATTTCAATTACTTACTTATTAATTTATTTATTACAGAAACTCTAACGTTTGAATGTAAGAAATAGAAATTCCTCTTTTCACGTAATTTTACTAATCTAAAGGTACATTCCCATCACGTTTTTAGTAATGGTCAATACGCTGATTATAACTACTCATCATGCTACTACTTTTTCTTGTACAATGGAGAACAAGGACCAAATCGCTGATTCTGATTGGCTGCTGACTCCTATTGTCCCTTCTTGATGTGCAACTCACAGTTGAGAAACTGGCTGTGTTGATGTGGTCATCTTAAAAACAAGTTCAAAATGGCCGCCTCAACACTACCAGATCTCTAAGAGTAATTACAAGACATTGAATCATAGCTTGGTTTGGGGGAAATAACATTCATCTGATGTGAATGGAATCTTTTATCCACAACAAAAATCAGAAATGCTTGTTTACTGCGACAATTGCCCAGATTTTTCATATCTGTGTTTGCTCTCTGATCATGTTGCTCATCTGTCACACCCATGTCCCCAGTGCCAGCAGGTATGGAGTATTTGACTGCCTCTGATTTAAATCTTTACTCGCCATTCATGAGGGGCATATTTTGTACGAGCTGAAAAATAAGAGTCACCTGTGCCCATGTCTATAAGACACAACTATATGTTTATGTATGCCAGATACTGAGTGAGCTACATGTGTCACTTTTGATGTTTAGCATTTAAAGTATTTTCCACATTCAAGATTATGAGTGAGCTTAACTCCTAAAAAAAATTAACATGATCCCACAGGCTAAATGCTGCTATGTGACGACTGCTGTTCTTTTTTTAAGCCTTTAGGTTGAATGAATCACACAAAAAATGAGAACTGCATGAAACTAGTGACGAGACAGACAGAGGGATATCTGAAGCTATTTATCAGGTCTGTTCACTAAAGGTGAAACTCTAAGTGAAAACGTCAAAATAGCCAACCCAGGAAAATTCTCCCATTTTTCTCACATTCCAATTTAGCTATCTGGTCTAGATTATTCTCTTCTCCTGCCAATTCTCCTGAGTTTCACCTTTACTGAATAGACCTGTATGTATTTACTGCTCTGTCTGAGCCATGATTAATTTGTATCTTCTGGGGTATTTTATTCAGCATTTAGTTTTTGGAGTCTCTCTCTGTGGTTTAGATGTTGAAGAGCAGTGGGGAGGAGAATTGAGCTCAGGTTACAGAGTGATAATGGAAGGGATATGGCAAGGGAAAATAAGTTCTTCAACTATTGAAGAACAAATCGTTATCATGTGGCAAGTCTTTACAAAGATGTAAAGAGAATCATGGAGCAGTTGGCATCAAATCGAATAGATGTATAGGGAACAACAAAATAAGAAGATTCATTTAATGACTAAGAAGAAATGTCCAAAATATGCGAAAACAAACCACTGTTAGGGAAATAATGAAATGTTTCAAAGAACATATAGTAACTAATTCATTCACATCAAAAAGTAACACCAAAATCCCCTTACATTGTACATTTGATCCTTAGTGGCTTCTCATTGAAGAGGGCCTTTTGATAGACATATCCAAAATGTATTGGTAGCAGCACTCCTATCATGATATCTCCAGGTTGTGTCATTCCATTCAGTTCCATGATGGGCAGCCTGCATCGCTGGTCCTCAGAGTAAAACACTGGGATGAGGAGGAACACAATCAGCTGCCAGATTGTCTTCTGCATAAAAGACATGGTGGGTCTAAAGTGGAGAAACCTGTGATGAGAACATGGCGTTAATTCATCTGGTGCACAAAGCAACATTTTATCAAAATAAAAATAATTTTATTATGTTTATAATAGCAAGCGGGTGAATCAAAGACATCTGAAAGTCGCTGGGCTCTTCATCAATAAATGCGTCACTTTTTCTTACAGTTGAATTTATTATCTACCATAAAATGATGGAGATTCCACTGGTTTGCTATGGATCAATGTTCCAGACTATTCTCTGCCTCTCCTGAAAAGCTGGATATCATCCAGTTTCTATTACACAAGTTTAAAATCCACTTTCACATGAAATAAAAAGGTGTATTACCAACATCTCCCATAATATAGAAAAGTACAGCGACACCCCCAAAATCTGATGATGTTCAAACACCAATCAGCACTCTGTGCCAATATCTTGATAGAACTTTCTCAACTTTGAGATAAACCTCTTCAACATCGTGAACCAAGTCATTTTAAACCTTTACAAAAAGTTCAACATCTTGTCCTACAGGTCGGTCATTCTAAACCTTGAGTAAGACCTGTTTGTGGGTCGAAATCTTTTTCTGCACAATGTATTTCACACATAATTGAAGAGCAGGACCAGCACTATGCCTCGTAGATCAGTAAGAGAGAAAGCTGATGGACAGATATGCTGAGTGACTTGTTGTGGGATCATACAGGTGCAGGGAAGATACAAAATACAATTGTAAGAAAATGCATGAAATCACAATAGGGAAATTCTTAGGGCACTATTATCTGTTCTCCGCTAAAGAGGGTACCATAATGGGAAAAAACCTGCGCCTGCAGTAATATAATGAATTAACATGGAGTGATCAGTAACAGAATGATAAGTAATATAATGAATTAACATGGAATGATCAGTAACAGAATGATAAGTAATATAATGAATTAACATGGAATGATCAGTAACAAAATGATAATATAATGAATTAACATGGAATGATCAGTTATAGAATGATAAGTAATATAATGAATTAACATGGAATGATCAGTAACAGAATGATAAGTAATATAATGAATTAACATGGAATGATAAGTAACAGAATGATAAGTAATATAATGAATTAACATGGAATGATCAGTAACAGAATGAAAAGTAATGTAATGAATTAACACAGAATCATCAGTAACAGAATGATAAGTAATATAATGAATTAACATGGAATGATCAATAACAGAATGATAAGTAATATAATGAATTAACCCTTTCGCTGCTGAGGCTTTTCCCGCCCCTGTGCTGAGGTCATTTTTTACCTGTTTTGCGCATCATGTTTAAACCTGTTTTGAAGGCTTATTTTAGTATATGACATCGACATATTATATATCGTTCTTTCCGTCAGACTCGGTAGATTCATAATATGTCATTATTATATGTATACGTTATGTCATGTTTGTATATTATAACAAAAAATGCAATAAAATATGTATTTTCAATAATTTACAGCGTGTAAAGTGTTTTTTTCCACATTTTAACATGCGAGCAATTGCGGTTATATTTTGTATGGGGTGCGCTTGTTAAAAAAATTAGAGATGGGGTCTCGTTACATTTTTTTTTGGGGAAAATGACACCATTTTTAACAAACGCACCGCATACAAAAATCGTTAATGCAGCATCATTGTTCACATTATAATTGAAATGGGAACAATATTGCTGCATTAACAAACCAAAAAAAATTAAAAAAAAGTGTTTATTTTTTTTTTTTTATTTTTTTTTTTAATTTTTTTTTATTTTTATTTTTCTTTTTTTTTTTTTTTTACAATTTTTTTTACTTTCATGTTTGGTATCGTTGGAACGGCCATGCTCTGGCCGATCCAACGATATCAAAATTTAACCCCTAACTGCCACGGATCGGGAGATAGGGAGTTCATTGGAACTCCCTATCTCCACAGTTCGTGGCAGTTAGGGGTTAATGCTAGGACTGGCGTCATCGTGCTGCGCACGATGACGCCAGTCCTCTGGGGGAGTTCCCGGAAGCTTGGCCGACATCCAAGATGTCGGCCAGCTCCCGGGAAGGATCGCAAATCGGCGCTTTTCAGCGCCGATTTGCGATCCAGCTCCCCAGGGGTTAATGCCAGGCATCATTTGGAAGGGCAGGCTGTGCCCTTCCAAATGATGCCTGGGTTAAGCCCCTGTGAGCCGCCGATCGGGAGGGAGAGAGGTCCGAAGGACCTCCCCCCCTCCCTTTCAGGCGCCTCCTCCGCACATGCGGGGGGGCGCCTGAATTAGGTGTCATCGCGGGGGGGCGATGACACCTAATAATGGCGGCCACTGCTCCGGATGCCGGGCTGACATCCAGGATGTCAGCCCGCACCGGAGGGGCCAGCGATCGGCCGGAACCCGGCCGAACGCTGACCCCAATGCGAGGACGCGCTCAGCGCGTCCTCCGCATACCAGCGGGAATGCTGAGGATGCGCTGAGCGCATCCTTAGCATTCAAGTGGTTAACACGGAATGATCAGTAACAGAATGATAAGTAATATAATGAATTAACATGGAATGATCAATAACAGAATGATAAGTAATATAATGAATTAACATGGAATGATCAATAACAGAATGATAAGTAATATAATGAATTAACATGGAATGATCAGTAACAGAATGATAAGTAATATAATGAATTAACATGGAATGATCAATAACAGAATGATAAGTAATATAATGAATTAACATGGAATGATCAGTAACAGAATGATAGCTAATATAATGAATTAACACGGAATGATCAGTAACAGAATGATAAGTAATATAATGAATTAACACGGAATGATCAGTAACAGAATGATAAGTAATATAATGAATTAACATGGAATGATCGGTAACAGAATGATAAGAAATATAATGAATTAACACGGAATGATCAGTAACAGAATGATAAGTAATATAATGAATTAACATGGAATGATCAGTAACAGAATGATAAGTAATATAATGAATTAACATGGAATGATCAGTAACAGAATGATAAGTAATATAATGAATTAACACGGAATGATCAGTGACAGAATGACAAGTACAGTAATACAATGAATTAACACGGAATGATCAGTAACAGAATGATAAGTAATATAATGAATTAACATGGAATGATCAGTAACAGAATGATGAGTAATATAATGAATTAACATGGAATGATCAGTAACAGAATGATAGCTAATATAATGAATTAACACGGAATGATCAGTAACAGAATGATACGTAATATAATGAATTAACATGGAATGAGCAGTAACATAATGATAAGTAATATAATGAATTAACATGGAATGATCAGTAACAGAATGATAAGTAATATAATGAATTAACCTGGAATGATCAGTAACAGAATGATAAGTAATATAATGAATTAACCTGGAATGATCAGTAACAGAATGATAAGTAATATAATGAATAAACATGGAATGATCAGTAACAGAATGATAAGTAATATAATGAATTAACATGGAATGAGCAGTAACAGAATGATAAGTAATATAATGAATTAACATGGAATGATCATTAACAGAATGATAAGTAATATAATGAATAAACATGGAATGATCAGTAATGGAATGATAAGTAATATAATGAATTAACATGGAATGATCAGTAACAGAATGATAAGTAATATAATGAATTAACACGGAATGATCAGTAACAGAATGATAAGTAATATAATGAATTAACATGGAATGATCATTAACAGAATGATAAGTAATATAATTAGTTAACATGGAATGATCAGTAACAGAATGATAAGTAACATAATGAATTAACATGGAATGATCAGTAACAGAAAGATAAGTAATATAATGAATTAACATGGAATGATCAGTAACAGAATGATAAGTAATATAATGAATTAACATGGAATGATCAGTAACAGAATGATAAGTAATATAATGAATTAACATGGAATGATCCGTAACAGAATGATAAGTAATATAATGAATTAACATGGAATGATCCGTAACAGAATGATAAGTAATATAATGAATTAACATGGAATGATAAGTAACAGAATGATAAGTAATATAATGAATTAACATGGAATGATCAGTAACAGAATGAAAAGTAATGTAATGAATTAACATGGAATGATCAGTAACAGAATGATAAGTAATATAATGAATTAACATGGAATGATCAATAACAGAATGATAAGTAATATAATGAATTAACATGGAATGATCAGTAACAGAATGATAAGTAATATAATGAATTAACATGGAATGATCAGTAACAGAATGATAAGTAATATAATGAATTAACATGGAATGATCAGTAACAGAATGATAGCTAATATAATGAATTAATACGGAATGATCAGTAACAGAATGATAAGTAATATAATGAATTAACACGGAATGATCAGTAACAGAATGATAAGTAATATAATGAATTAACATGGAATGATAAGTAACAGAATGATAAGTAATATAATGAATTAACATGGAATGATCAGTAACAGAATGAAAAGTAATGTAATGAATTAACACAGAATCATCAGTAACAGAATGATAAGTAATATAATGAATTAACACGGAATGATCAGTAACAGAATGATAAGTAATATAATGAATTAACATGGAATGAGCAGTAACATAATGATAAGTAATATAATGAATTAACATGGAATGATCAATAACAGAATAAATTAACCTATAATGATCAGTAACAGAATGTGCAGCAAACAGTGGGCTTACATTATCAGTGGTCTCAAACTCTGGCCCCCCTGATGTTTCTGAACTGCAACTCCCATGATTCCACGGCCATCTATTGCATTCAAAGCATTCTGGGACTTGTAGGCAAAAACATCTGGGGTGCCGTGAGTTTGAGATCCCTGCATTAGATGGTCAGTAATAGAATGAATTCACAGAATGATCAGTAATAGAATGTTCAGTAATTAGCGAGTTGACATAAAATGATGGATAACAGAAGTTTCAGTAAAGGAATGGGCAGTGACAGAATGAATAGACATGTAACCAAAATAAAAATAATCAATAGACAAGGAAAGATCAGACAGAGAATTATCAGACAGACGTTTGAGTATTATCAGGTGGTGACAGGATCGTGCACCTCTCAGATATTGTATCTTACTCGCTCTCTCCTCATTCACTGAGTGCATTTCCCAAAGAAGCTGTTTATAAAGCGAGGAACATGTTCAGCATTAACTCCTTATACGCACAAAGAAGGGTCATGTTTTCCAGTGGGATATTTGTGTAAGTTTTCTGTGGAGACACAACATGTTCTATCAATGGCTCCACAGGGGGTTCCAGGCTGTACCCTAAGGCTTGGCCATCCTGCGCTGTGATATCTGTAACATGGGGAATTTAACATCTCACTCCTGAGATTAACAGACTTATCAGTGAATAATATGCAGATCAATTTCATCCCTGAAAATACAACCACTGCTTTATCATTGTGTGGATTATATGAGCGTGATTGAAATTTCAGTCATTTACAGTATGTAAATATGTTTTTCCACATTTTATCATCCAATCCTTTGCTTTTATATATGGTTATGCATTCTATAGAACAGAAATGGAGAATCTGTTGCATCATTTTACTGTGAAAATATGAAATTTTATACAGAACTGAAGAACACCATTTTTTTTTACTTGTATTTTTTGTGTTTTGTTTAATGAATGATATGACTCTGTATAAAACACTGTCCTTGCTCTCAGCGTGGGAAACAAGAAGGTGAAAACGGAAGCAGCATTATTTATTTTATATGTGAAGAGTGGGCAGTGCTGCTGTCTTTTTAAAAAATTGCATGTTTTGAATTTATTCTCTCAATTTCCTTATTTATTTTTACTTTATAATGGTCATGTTTGCAATCAATGGACAGGCCAGACTCTGGTCTTTCTAACAACACCTCACATTACCTTGTGTGGTTTTATTGGAAATCCTAGTTTCAGGCTTTTCCAATGACACCTAATGTGACCTTGTGGTTCATACCGTTCAAAAGATGCAGGGGTACCAATGATATTTTAGGTTATGTTTGGCATTTTTTTGGACTTTTTAGCCAAACTTTTTGGTTCCGTTTTTTTTAAAAAAAAAAAAAAACGACAAGGCTTTCCCAGCCCCCCCTCTCTGCAAGCCAGCTTCACGATTGCTCACCCTGGTGCTAAAACATTTTCATCACCAGACAACCTGGTGATTTTTTTTGCTAAGAGCCGGCCACACTGGAGGGAGCTAGTCCTTGATGCTGAAACACCTTTCCGCATCAAAGACAGGTTTTTTTCACCCCACAGTGGCCTGGCAGCAGGTCTTTTCTTTTTATTTCACCCGGCAGCATGTCCATCGGCCGAACTGGGTTGTCCACAGATGCTTCCAGTGGATGACCCTAATCATCCAATGGTGTTGTCCGTAGTTGGGTAACCAAGTCGGTCGCCCAAAAACGGTGCCAGTGGACAGTCAGCCTTAGAGTCCATTAGCAATATGGTGTCTTTTGTGCACTAGGCCTGAGGCCTCTTCCCATCTGTCCCTGGGGTGCTCTTGGTGGAAGTGAGTCTTTGCCGCTTTTCTTTGAGTACTTTCTTGCAGCTCTAGCCTGGTATCTCGGGTTGATGAGCCTAGGTAGAGCTACCATGTCGTTTATCACTAGTTGAACCTTTTTGCTGCACATTCGCCCTGACTGATGCTACGTGGCAGAATGTGAGGGTTACTTCCTGGTTTGTACTCACAGCGAGGCTTCTCTCCTCTTATTGGCTGTCCTGCTAAATTTCAATATTTATTAACGCTGTACTTGTAACAGTGCAGGCTGTCGGGGATATTAATCAGGTAAGTAACTTATATGAGATATAAACAACAACAAATTTATCTTGTTTGTATTTCTCAGAGGTTCTCCTAAATTCTTTTAATTGTACGTGTTTTAGTTTTAAAAAATAGAACCAACCAGCTTAGATAAATATATATATATATATTTATTATGTATGCAAAAAGATTTTAATCTCACCACATGATCAAAGATTTATAAAACACAACATCGTCCATCAGCACACAGATCTCTAGTTTTTAACATATATTATCCTGGTAGTAACTAATACATAGAGGGTTAATACAATTTACTTTTAATCAGTTAGTAACTAATACATAGATGGTTAGTTCACTTATAAACATCCTGCTTAAAGAAAACAATTCACATGTATTCCCAGCAAACCAGTATTTAAAACAAGCTAGTATCTTGTAGATATATATGTATATCTCCTTGTGCTACCTGGATGTACAAAAAGATGAAGCTATCACTAATTCTATTTCTAGAGTAATAAAAACGTATTTAGAGAATCCTCCCCTAATAACAAGAATTTAGCTTCTAATCTTCTGCTTTTTAAGTTATAGATTATAACATCCTTGCTTAATACTTCAATCACAATAGTTCTTCCAATTTTAATATATATATTTATGTATATACTGTTGCAACAAATACTTTAGGACAATTTATATCCTTATATATATATATATCAGATGCTTCCCATATTTCTATACTGCAGGTTAGAAATATGTCAGTCTCCGATCTAACAATAATCGGAGACAATCTCAGTCTATAATCATTGCATATATATATATATATATATCTTACATTAATCCCACTATTTGCTTTCCAAACATTACCTGTCCAAGATCTGGATTCAGCATTTCTGATTTACAGCAGCAATAAGTTCTTTGGATATAATATATTTTGGAGAGTATGTGAGAGTATTTATAAGATATTATCTTCTAGCTTCTCCTTGAGCATGCTCTTGTGATGAGTGATAGAGATGAGTCAATGCATGAGAGTGAAGTCCTAAGAGGGAGAAATGAAGTGTGGTCTGAATGACTGAATGAATGAATGCCTGGATGAATGAATGCTCTCTACTCATTGTGTTCTGTTTAGTTATAGAGAAATCCACGTCATTTATTACGTACCTCTCTACTTTGCATATAGTATATACCTATGAGATCCAGAAAACTGTCAACCTTTACTACACCACATGATGGCAGTATTGCTTTTCAAATAAAATATCACAAATTAAATTGAATTTCCTTATCACACGGCATAGATTATTCTCCATATCTTATTTTGAACAAAATAATCTTCTCTGCCTTACAGACTGGTGTCTGGAACTGTCATATTTGATTTAATATTTAGAGCCCTCTTTCTCTACTAGCCTGCTTATTCAAGGTTTTCTGAGCTATCATTATCAATTAACATTCCTTTGCAATTAAGTCAGCAGAATACTTCTATTCTTCAGTTAAAACAGCTTATTTTTCTTCTTCAGTAACTACTGGTATAATATACTTCAAAATATTTCTTAATGTTATTTTCTGTGCTACTATTATAAAATATATATTGATTATATAAATATATATACTTGTCATAAATATATTTATGCATAGCTATACATATATTGTTGCACATATTTTAACTTAAATGTTTATATCAGAAAAGAAAAATATCTTTAATTCAAAGAAAACAGACCTATAAATTGTCTTTGACATGTCTAGCACTTAGAGTCTACCATATATCAAATAAAGACTTAGCGTCTTTAATGTCTACCGATTATAGCCTAACAATTATATTTTTAAACACATTCCTCTCTAATGAGTTACCTTACAATGAACCTGTTTCTAAAAAAAAAATCTCTGAGTTCATTCTAAAACTAGGTTAAAGTTGAGAAAGACTTTACATATTAAAGTATAGATATATGATTAAACAAGATGGCTACAGGCATCCATTTTGTGTTTCTCTGAAAATACCTGACATAACCCCCCTTTGGTTTCATCTTATTTCTAGTTTAAATTAGACTCAAAATCAAGATGGAAGCATGCAATATTTTCCACACTTAACCAAAGAATTACTCTAGGTTTCCACCTTTCGCAACACATCTTTCTTCTTTCATCCATTTAATAATTGAAGATGCAGTGTTTTTAAACTTCAATGTATGTTCTTTTCTGGTTAGTACAATCATCCAAACAGTTAGAAACATAATTGCTATACATATTACAATCTCTGCAATACTAGGCCCAAAATAAGCAGATAGCAATTGATAATCAAGCTGTGAATACAAAGTAGTATAAATCGTTAGATTATCTTTCTTTATTAGAAGTTCAATGATATGATCAGGCTTGTTCTCTAGCAGAAATTTCAAATCCAGATTCATAGGTATTTCACGACCTTGGAATGCATCAACGATTTGTATCTCATCATACCAGACTTAATTTCCGACCGGATAGAGAGTAATTTTGCCGATAACAACTTTTGATTATTTAAGAACTTTTACGAGGATCACTGGAGTAGGTATTAACACTTTCTTGTTTTGTACCAGATCCTTCCGGTAAACATTTGCGTCTCTGTCTGTGTAAAACAGCGGTTGCAATGAGAAATGCGGCAAATATTTTCTGCCGGTTGTTCTTGTACACAGCAATAAAAGGTTTCCTGGCTTTATCCAACATGTCTTTCACACTTGCTTGAGCTTGATTCACATGGGACTTTTACCACTCTTGAAATTCCAGAAGTTTGAAATCAGAAGCATTGTACTTTCTTTCAAGAGATAGTCTTGGATCTAGGCTCATGAAAATCTTTTGGTTTAACATTCTCCTTTCCGTCAGAAGAAATTGGCGCGTCTTGGATTATGATGCAAGAGGATGGTACTGGTTCAATTATTGGATCTGCTCAGAATTATGCGGAAAGCAATAGGATTACCCAGATGATCGCGATATCCTTGGTGGTCTGACTCATTTTTGCGGATTAGCGTCTCGCAAATCCGGATTAACCACTTTTCTCTGTTTAGGGTGAAAGAAAGAATATAGATAACCATTCCTAGATTTTAAACTATACACTAGTCAGTTTTTCTTTAAACATAACTAGCGATCTCACTCAAATTCCCTATAGGTACTCTGATCTCCGATTAAATTTTAATTATCCGTTCGGATCTAGTCTTCCAACTAACTTGAGTTAAACATCTGAATGCTGGGAAGAATTATCACGTTAATCAAAACAATCACTTCCAATGATACCAGTTACGTGTCTTCTGCGGTCCATCTTCACACATTCTGAGTTGAGGTCTAGGATGACAATCATGCAATTGAGCGTGGCGGTTTTATTTCTTATAGAAATACACAACATACATTTCCCAATGATATTATGACTGTCTCTGTCATTATCTAGACCTGTTATCCACTCATCTTGAGGATTAGGGTATCTGATCACTTCAAGGTTAGCCATTTTATTCAGCAGCTCCTTGCTGATGTAGCTATTTTCCTGGCGCAAATCTAGCTTAGCCATCTTTTCTCTAACTAAACTATTTACACATATGAGGAAAAATACCTCTTCATTTATCTTCTCAATTTCAGTTAAGAATTGAGAATGGTCACTATGCCCATTAGGTTCTGTATTTCTCTTGTGGAGATGAATAATTAGCACATCATTTTCCAGACATATATCTCGGATTCTCTCACGGGGAACACATATGGTGTTATCCTCCTGCTCTCCTGGAGTCAGGGGCTTTGGCCTTAAGAAAGAGATATCAGGTGTCTGGCTATTTCTGAAATGGACGTGATTGATTTCCTCAATCACGTGGCAGTTACGCTGAGCGTGATGGGATTGGGATCTATCGTAGCTAATTGGAACATTTACTTGGGACCAAATGACCTCATTGATAAAATCAATAATTGGATTTAACCTTTTAAGAAGGTCCATTCCAATAATTAGGCGATTTTGGGCAAATCCACGATAAGCGTTGGATGCCGAATTACTTTATTCCCCAATTTAAAATCCAATTTAGCTATGCCCAGAACTTTCAGAGATGTGCCACTCACACTCACTAGGGATGTGCGTTTCGGGTTTCGGAATTTCGGAATTTTCACGAAATTTCCCGATTCGGGTCTTTCGATTCGACCGAAATTCCGAAAATATTTAGACCCGAAAACGGCCGAATCGAAAAGGTTTCCGAGCCGAAACGAAATTTTTTCGGAATTTTCGAATGAACTTGAAATGTGTCAAATCGAAATCTATTGCTTTGAAACGAGAACAGACTTTCCGAAAAACGAAAATGTTCCTAAATCCGAAAAGTTTTCCGAGCCAAATCGAAAAAATTTCGGAATTTTCGAATGGACTTGAAATGTGTCAAATCAAAATTTATTTTCCCTCTATAGTCTATTCATGATTTCAGTTCCATTCGGGATTTCGGTTCCATTTCGGTAAGTCTGGACATCGTATTATTTAACTATTATCTGTTATATCGCTGATTCTGTAAAGTTTGTATTTGTAAAATGTAAATGCGTTTATTTTTTTTTCACTGATCCGATAAGAATTTTCGTATTTGGGTCAGATCCGATTCGACCGCGGGTCGCGCATGCGCGCGCGCGCGGATATCGTAACTTTATTGAGCAATTTTTATTGACAACTTTTTGAACAAAATATTGTTGTTATTATTATTCATCAAAATGGCCGCTGCAAGCAGTAGCACCTCATCGTCAGATTCGTCACCAGCAGCACCCAGGAAGAAACGAGCCACAAATATGGCATTTGAGGAGATGTTGGAGCTTGTGCGCATCTTCGATAGCAAGGATTATGATTGCAGTAGGGGCCCGTACCGCAGGAAGTGTAACGCGAGGAAGGATCGAATCCTACAGAAGCTACGCACCACCATTTTGGAGCAGTTTGGGAAGGAACGCACGAAGGACCAGCTGAGGAAACGCTGGTCGGATTTGAAGGTTCGAGAGCAGAAGCAGCTGAGGCACCTCCGTCGCGTCATAGCGAAACGTAAGTGTCATGTTATATTGTGAAGTGCTGCGCAAACTGTTGGCGCTATATAAATCCTGTATAATAATAATAATGTGCTTGCATGTGCTAATGTGCACAGAAATACGTTGATTTATCTAGTCCTTTTTTCATGCAATGTGATTGTGTATAGCTTTGCGGTTTCACGACTCGTCATACATGCATTTTTGCCATAGCTCTTCCTTTTTGTGATTTTACGTATTCGTGAAAATTGTGACATTTGATGTATGTAGTTGAAGTTACAATGCTGGATTTCTTTTGGCACTGTGTGTAGTCTGTAGTGTGCTGGGGGGGGGTTGTTGTGATTGAGTGATGCATACGAGATGTCCCGCAGCTTGCCCAATATTGGCTCCCATCTGCGCATCAATAAAAATCTCTGCGTCTCTGCTAAGTGTTAGGATGGGACATGTAGTTCTTCTGAAAGTGCATCCAAACAGAGCTGCGTTCAATACAGCCTCAGCAGCTGCTGCAGCAGTGTCACTGAATGCTTTAGATGCAAATTTCAAAACAAAATGGTGGATTTCTGTTGTTTCTGCAATATCCAGTTTTATTCGCAGAAACTGAAAGTGAAACTGAGGCTGAGGCCTTCTATAAAATAACTAAAAGCAGTCGCACAATGCGTTTTGTACGCACACAACACAAATAATAGTTTTTATTGAATAAACGTAATGTTTACTTCTGAAAAAAATATATAAATGAACGGTAATATATGTCTGAGTGCAATATATGTATGAGATGGGAGTAGTGGGGGTGGGGTCAAGCTGAGGCCTGTTCAATACCTCAGCCGCTGCAAGTGCTAAGTTAGCAACTTGCCATTGAACGCCGTTCAACCGCTCAGCATGCTAACCTAGCGACCCGAGGAGATGCTGAGTGTGACGTTTTAAAGATGGCCGCCGCCATGAAGCAGTAACAATGCCGTACAGCAAGATGGCCGCCGCCTCCAAGCATGTAATAATTCCGTACAGCAATGTTAATTTTGCGGTTTATGTTAACCAAAGCACAAAATATTTATTTATTATTTCCCCCTGCACATAGACATATATTACAGTTCAAATTATATATTGTTTCAGAAGTAAACATAACGTTTATTCATTTAAAACTATCATTTGTGGTGTGTGCGTACAAAATGGAATTGTGCTGACTGCTTCTCTTTATTATATTTTGTCCGAGTGATCCGAAAAACAATCTGAATTTTTCATTAAGAAATCATTGGCCATTTTGGATTCAAAATTCGCATCCAAAGGGTTCAACGACACTGCTGCAGCAAACTGGATGTAACTATGTAACTATGTAACTATGTAATTCAGCAGCTGCTGAGGTATTGAACAGGCCTCTGCTAGTGGGGTAGTGGAGGGGTGTCGCAATACTTTCGGCATTATAGTGTATAGATATACCATTTTTTCCAGTCTGCATTATTTACGTGTTATTTTTTGGATTTGGCAGAAGACAGGAAGAAGGCCGCCGAATCTGCCCCGGCGGGCACCAGTGCCCCGGAGGAGGAGCCACGGGCGTCCACCAGCGCTGGTATATACTATTTTATTTTGCAACAACTTTTGGTCAAAAACAGAAACATTTTTTGTTTACTGTATTTTAATTTAATTTTTTTTATGTATAGCACAAGAGGAGCAGGAGGAGGAAGAGGAGGAGGAAGAGGAAGAGGAGCAGGAGGAGGAAGAGAGGGAGCAGGAGGCCGCCAGTCCAGGTTTTTTTTTTTTTACTGTTGTATTTTGCATCGACTTTTGTTCAAAAATAAATCAGTTTTGTTGTTTACTGTATTTTTTATTTCTTTAATTTCTTACATATAGCACTGGATATGCAGACGGTGGTGGTGGGGGAGGAGTCGGAGGAGTCAGAGCCTCAGGAAGCTGCCAGCTCTGGTATATACTACTGTTATATTTTTTCAATACTTTCAGTCAAAAATAGAAACCTGCTTTACTTACTGTATTTTCCTTCTTTCATTTATTGGATATATAGGAGAAGCCAGAACTCGGGAGGCGATTTGTACGCTACGCCTGGCAGTGAGGTCACTGGACTCCATCCATGTATTGATGCAGGAACTCCGGGAGCACCTAGTTACCACCGCAGACATCCTGGAGCGGCAGTAAGAGACAAGTGCCTCAGCTGCTCCTGCTTGCCTGCCTCGAGTTCGGACCAGCGTTTTCTCATCTGGTCCTTCGTCCCATCTTTCCCAAACACCTCTAGGATGGTGGTGCGCGTAGCTTGTTGTCATTGATACGATCCTTTCTCAAATTATTCTTCCTGCGTAAGGGCCCTTACTGCAGTCATATTCTTTGTTATCGAAGATGCGGACCAGCTCCAACATCTCCTCAAATGCCATCTTCCAGTTTTTGTTTGTTTGTGTTGTTTGTGGCCCTGTTCGGCAGTTTGCCATCCTTGGCATGTTCCCTTCCCTTCCCTTCCCCATGTTGTATTTGTAAATAAATTTTCTATTTTTTCTATATTTTCCTGTTTGTGTGCGTTGCTTTACGTTAATAAGTTAATATGTATTGCTTGGTTTCCACACTGTTAAAATTATATGTACATAAATTTATTGACATTTCTATGGACCCTTTGTCATAAATTTGTCAACATATTTGTGGCCATGAATGTGACTGTGCACATTCTACACTTCCTGCCTGGCCAAAAAATGTCACACACTAACACAACCTTGTTGTACTGCCTTGAGATTTGATTACCGACGTGGCCTGGTTTTGTTAAGCTTAGGCGATGTCACAACAACACGGATTTTTGTGCACAGTCACATTCATTGTATAACCAAGAATTTATCAAAAAATATAGATGGCAGCACTGCGTGAAGTCTTCTCCGACACAACCCAAAGATCCTCAGTGCGGCTCAGGTCTAGTTTATTTGTCCCTGTTTGCAGCTTCACGCAACACCTCCTCTCAGCTATGAGCTCTCTCTCTCCCACCGCTGCCCGCTAAGACGCTGCCCACCAAGACGCTGCCCGCCAACATGGTCACGTCTTTGCAGGAAGCTGCGCGCCGCCGGACGCTCTGAGGGAGCGAAAAAGGTGGCGGAGGTGAGCTGGGGCCATTATCATGAGGTGCTGGGGCATTCCATGTGCTGGGGCAAATCCATGAGGAGCTGGGGCATATCCATGAGGAGCTGGGGCATGTCCACGAGGAGCTGGGGCATGTCCACGAGGAGCTGGGGCATGTCCATGAGGTGCTGGGGCAATATCCATGAGGAGCTGGGGCCAGTGGCGGAAGTACCAGGGTCGCAGCGGTCGCAGTTGCGACCGGGCCCTGGCATTCTGCCACTGGAGGGGGGCCCAGCGCCGCCGCCAGATTCCGGCAATCAGCGCCGGAATCTGGGAGCCGCGTGCAGCCGTCCCTCTCCCTACGCGAGCGGCCGCTGACATGCAGCTTGGCCGCTCACGTGGGAGAGAAACCACCTGACCAGCGACGAGACCTCGCGCTGATCAGGTGGTTTCCGGCGAGCGGCCAAGCTGCATGTTTCCAGCGGCCACTCGCCAAGGAGGAGAAGAACGCCGGAGGAGAAGACGCCGGCGGAGCCTGCCCGGGGCCAGCAGAGCAGGTAAGTAAGAGCTGGGCTGGGGGCAGTATATCCATGAGCTGGGGCAGAATATCCATGAGCTGGGGGGCAGAGCTGGGGCCGAATATCCATGAGCTGGGGCAGTATATCCACGTGCTGGGGCAGTATATCCATGAGCTGGGGCAGTATATCCATGTGCTGGGGCAGAGCTGGGGCAGTATATCCATGAGCTGGGGCAGTATATCCATGTGCTGGGGCAGAGCTGGGGCAGTATATCCATGAGCTGGGGCAGTATATCCATGTGCTGGGGCAGAGCTGGGGCAGTATATCCATGAGCTGGGGCAGTATATCCATGTGCTGGGGCAGAGCTGGGGCAGTATATCCATGAGCTGGGGCAATATCCATGAGCTGGGGCAGTATATCCATGAGCTGGGGCAGTATATCCATGTGCTGGGGCAGTATATCCATGAGCTGGGGCAGTATATCCATGTGCTGGGGCAGTATATCCATGTGCTGGGGCAGTATATCCATGTGCTGGGGCAGTATATCCATGTGCTGGGGCAGTATCCATGAGCTGGGGCAGTATATCCATGTGCTGGGGCAGTATATCCATGTGCTGGGGCAGTATATCCATGTGCTGGGGCAGTATCCATGTGTTGGGGCAGTATATCCATGAGCTGGGTGCAAAAATATCCATGTGTGAGCTGGGGCAATATATCCATGTGTGGCCTGGGGGCAATATATCCATGTGTGGTCTGGGGGCAATATATGTCCATGTGAGCTGGGGGCAATACTATCTTTTTTATATTGCAGGAAAAAAAAAGGTAAAAATATGGATTTTTTTGGGGGGTTGGGGGGGCCCTTCATGGATTCTTGCACCGGGGCCCTCAGGTTTCTAGTTACGCCACTGGCTGGGGCATGTCCACGAGGAGCTGGGGCATATCCACGAGGTGCTGGGGCATATCCACGAGGAGCTGGGGCATGTCCACGAGGAGCTGGGGCATGTCCATGAGGTGCTGGGGCAATATCCATGAGGAGCTGGGGCATGTCCACGAGGAGCTGGGGCATGTCCACGAGGTGCTGGGGCAATATCCATGAGGAGCTGGGGCATGTCCACGAGGAGCTGGGGCATGTCCATGAGGTGCTGGGGCAATATCCATGAGGAGCTGGGGCATATCCATCCATGAGGATGTTGGATGTCAGCCAAGCTTCCGGGAACTCCCACTGAGGACTGGCGTCATCGTGCATAGCACGATGACGCCAGTCCTGGAGTTAACCCCTAGTTGCCACCAATGGTGGAGATGGAAGTGGAACCCCCTAATGAACCCCCTATCTCCCGATCTGTGGCAGCTAGAGGTTAAAGTTTGGTATTGTTGGATCGGCCAGAGCATGGCCGTTCCAACGATACCAAACACGAATGTGAAAAACGTTTGTAAAAAAATTTAAAATAAAAAAATATTTTTAAAAATTTATAAAAAAAAATAATGCAGCAATATTGTTCCCATTTCAATTATAATGTGAACAATGATGATGCACTAACGATTTTTGTATGCGGTGCTTTTGTTAAAAATCGTGTAATTTTCCCCAAAAAAAATGTAACGAGACCCCATCTCTAATTTTTTTAACAAGCGCACCCCATGCAAAATATAACCGCAATTGCTCGCATGTTAAAATGTGAAAAAAAAACACTTTACACATTGTAAATTATTGAAAAATCATATTTTATTGCATTTTTTGTTATAATATACACTCAGACAGGTCATGACGTATACATATAATAATGACATATTATGAATCTGCCGAGTCTGACGGAAAAAACGATATATAATATGTCTGGGTCATATACTAAAATAAGCCTTCAAAACACGTTTAAACATGATGAGCAAAACCGGTAAAAAAAAAATGAGCTCAGCACCGAGGTGGGAAAAGCCTCAGCAGCGAAAGGGTTAATTAAAAAAACACGATAGAATCGCCAGAATTATCGTATCGACAGAATGAATTATCGGATCCGAAAAACAAACCAAAAATTTATTATAAAAAATATAAAGTAGTATTAAAAAAGTAAACCATAGTAGTTTACTTTACAATCAAAACGAATAGAGTTAGACAGCTTTGAAACGAGAACAGCCGAAAATTTCCGAAATGCAATGTGACACGAAATACGAAAAATGGTCGAAAATCCGAAAACCATGTACAATGCCGAAAACCATGTACAATTCCGAAAAACGAAAATTTCCCGAAATCACGAAAAGTCGATACCAAAAACGAGTAAAGTGACACGAAAATACGAAAAATGGTCGATATTCCGAAAAATAAATGTACCCGAAAAATGAACCGAACCGAATCGAATCGAAACAGACCGCTGTCGAACCGAGCCGAATCGAAACGTTAAAAAAATCGAAATATTGAATCGAATCGAATCGAAAAAAAAATCGGTGCACATCCCTAACACTCACTAGATTAGCATTAGATTTATCTAATCTAGGCTTCCTGGTAGACAGTTCTTGGACCTGATCAAAATAATTAGATGATACCAAGGTAATTTGGCTTCCTGTGTCTAGCAGAGACATTATATTCAGTGGTAAATTATCCTGTAATTCTACATTCACATAATATCGGTTTTCAATGCTATGCAATTTACAGAGAAACTTAGAGTGAGATATGAAATTAGGTTTTGTACAGATTTCACCAACAGTCTTTCCTCTCTCAGGCATGCTCGTGGCAACTGTGCTGTCCGTGTCGGATTCATTCTTCTCAGATTGCTTGCGCTTAGACTGGGGAGGTAAAATACATTGTCCTTCTCTTGGCAAGGAAGGGGTTAAATTATCAACCATACAAACATTTGTATTAACCTATTCATCATTACTTTCTGGTAAATTTTCATGGACACTGGCTATTTCATCAGAATCATCATCTAGTCACTGGTTTGGCAAAACTGCAGGTGGTGCATCACTTACAACCTGACCAGGGTTATTCCCAGTCATCAACGGAGTGATCTGATCCAGTTTTGCTGTCAGCACACGTAAATTACTCTGCATTTGGCCGATACGCTGGCGTAAGTTATATCTCCGCCTTCTATTTGTCCTTGGGGACAAAGCATGCGCATTATCTGATGCATCAGATTCAGTTTTACCTCGGGTCGCTTCCTGTCTAGGCGCATTTTCCCTTGAATTAACCCATTGATTTCTAGGTACCCATTGCTTCCTAGGTTGAAATTTATTTCCTGAATTTTCTTTGGCAAATCCTCTTTCCTGATCTGGCTTGGGTTTTTCTGCCTTAGGTTTTGGATCTCTCACGGCCTCCGCGTAGCTCTTTTTCTGGGATTCAAATTTAATGTCATCCGTTTTAACATGAGTTTCCGCTATTTCCTCAGATGAATTTTTAATTCTTTTCCCCTGAGTTTCTGCACTATATTCAAATACAGTGAATATGGTCATACTCTCTTTTAAACTTCAATCCAAACAATTGTTAGGGTCATAAATCCCTCACCAAAATAACCTTTATTTTATTGGGCAATGCGTCATAAAATAATCGGATGAATTCAGGGTTTTCAAAATCTGGGTTTCAAGCTGTACGCATTTTTAAGGACTGAAAGAAATTCACGGGGGCTTTGATTAGGTCTGCTGACCCCTGGTATAGACCGTATACTGTATTTCCAATTATCCTGAACATAGCCCAATAAGGCAGACATGTATGTACAAAATATTTGAAAAAAATTAGATCCCAAGATGAAATTTTGCAGAAAGCTTTAAGAAATATTATATAATCAATACAATTTTTTTGAAAATTTTTACTCATATTATTTTTTTAAAATAACTTTTTAAAATTTAAAATTTTGTAACTCAGTTTTAAAATTTAAAATAAGTCCATCATGTGGCATAAGCCCATGAAGTTCTGAAGAGAGTGGTATTTTTAGTTTTGAAATATCCCAATTCTGGACTAAGCTTTTAAGGTTTTTGTGTAGTTCAGAAAGGACAAAATTGTTATTTTTTTTTAAATTTCAAACCCTCATAACTCAAAAACCGGATGAAATTAAAAAATAAAATTTTAGATTTAAACTTAGTTTTTATCATTCAACAAGTCTAAAAAAATTAAGAAAATTGGAAGACATGAGGTAAAAAATTCAGGACCTTGGACAATTATCAGGACCTTGGACAACTATTGTAGCTAACCATGGTGCTGAAAGTAACAATGTTTTTATACATTTACAGCCTGCCCTTCCGAGCAGTGCCTGTCTTTTAACCACATTGGCGCTGGATCATGATCCAGCGCCAATTGGCACCAAATCGCTGTCCTCTCCTGGAGGTGGCTGACATCTTGGATAACCATGTTGCTGAAAGTATCATCAATGTTTTTTTACATTGAAACTTATGGGGAAAAAAGCCTTGTTTCTTTAAAATAAAATATGAAACTTAAACCTTCACCCAAAAAAATCACCAAAAATGCCTAAAAAATAAATAAACAAAATGGCTTATTGCTGCAAGTGAAAAAAATTAACAGTTAAATAAATATTTTATAAACCGGGGATCTTTTTGACATTGAAACCTATGGGATTATTTTGGTACCAGCTGCTATTTTTATTGTAGTATACCGGCTGTATTTTATTTTGAGGCAATGTAAGCCATGAATTGTTCCATCTAACAAGGAAGCAACATAACAAACAATCATACGCTGCATTAATTATACTGTAGAGAAGTGCTTCTTTGCCGTCTGCAGGATTCATATGCTGCATTAATTATACTGCAAAGAGGTGTTTCCCAGCAGTGTGCAGATTCATATGGTGCATTAATTATAGAGAAGAGAGGTGCTTCCCAGCAGTGTGCAGGATTCATACGCTGCAATAATTATAGTGCAGAGATGTGCTTCCCAGCAGTGTGCGGATTCATATGCTGCATTAATTATACTGCAGAGAGGTGCTTCCCAGCAGCGTGCAGGATTCATACGCTGCAATAATTATACTGCAGAGAGGTGCTTCCCAGCAGTGTGTGGATTCATATGCTGCATTAATTATACTGCAGAGAGGTGCTTCCCAGCAGTGTGTGGCTTCATATGCTGCATTAATTATACTGCAGAGAGGCGCTTCCCAGCAGTGTGCGGATTCATATGCTGCATTAATTATACTGCAGAGAGGTGCTTCCCAGCAGTGTGTGGCTTCATATGCTGCATTAATTATACTGCAGAGAGGTGCTTCCCAGCAGTGTGCGGATTCATATGCTGCATTAATTATACTGCAGAGAGGCGTTTCCCAGCAGTGTGTGGATTCATATGCTGCATTAATTATACTGCAGAGAGGTGCTTCCCAGCAGTGTGCGGATTCATATGCTGCTTTAATTATACCACAGAGAGGCGCTTCCCAGCAGTGTGTGGATTCATATGCTGCATTAATTATACTGCAGAGAGGTGCTTCCCAGCAGTGTGTGGCTTCATATGCTGCATTAATTATACGGCAGAGAGGTGCTTGTGCATTTTAGCTCAAGGCACATGATAATGCCTATAAAGTCCAGTTGAACACACTACACACATACACAACTAGGTCTGGGGACATCATACACATGCCTTTCCTGTATTTTTACCACACTAGGGATGCACCAAAATTTAAATTCTGACCCGAAACCAAATTCAAAAATTGAGGATACACTTGGACAAAAATTACATATTTCTTCCACTTACTTTAAAGATTTTTCTTTCACCCTTTGCTGCTGGGTAGGATGTGCCCAGTGGGAGGGATTTAAGACCAGTGGGGCATACTAGTATCAATGCAGCACCCCTCCTCCGGCTCACCTACCAGCTGACATGCAACGTGCGTCATTGGCTGCAGAGGGAAGTTCTGAGTTCAGGCAGCCCTGACTGCTGGGCTGGGCCGTTGAAGTCAACGGTACTATTACAGCCCACCACTTCAAGGCCCACCCTCCACAGGGACAGCATAGTACACCCTGTGGCAGGAAAGGGTTAAGGCAACAGATTCATGCGAGAGCGATTGTCAAAAGATGGGGCAGAATCTGTTGTATAAAAATGGAGCAAAAAAGGATCAGAATGATAATATTAACCCTATAAGTAACTCTAACACTAAAACAAGCACAAATAAAAACAGAGTACAAAAAATGCACATCATTGCTTTATCAATACACTCTCCCTTTCTGCTGCATTATTACTTACACACACAGTGAATCTACCTTAATACACATTACAAATAACAATAGACGAATATATCGAAACGGTATGCCTTTTCAGGGGTGATTGACAAACTGATAAACCTTATATATGTGCAAGAACTCTGATGAACAGTAATAAGTGCTGTTTCCTACAGCTGTAAGCAGTATGACTCAGGATAAAATCAGACACTTACATTCTGATAACAGTGCTACATTAATAAGCTTCCCTTCCTGATACAAGTCCTGTACTAAACTGCTTCCCCCTGCAACAAACACAGTGCAGATTTTATGCATAGTTAAACTTACAAAATATCAAATGTACACAAAGTATATTAAAAGATTAATTGCAATTACATCATTTACACCGACCACCTTGCATATACAGAGCTTCCAGTGTGCAAAAAGCAGGAAAGGAAGAGGAGAGAGACTGGGGAGGAATTATCCACCTTATCAAGCTTAACTGCTTACACTGGATGACGTGAGAAAGAAGTAGAGCTAAACTTGGGAAGCATAATACCAGGACATTGTCAGGTATGCACCCAGATCAGTGCATGTGGTAAAAGAGTCCTTGTGCCAAACAGAAGGGGAATATTACATTATTGGGGCTAAAATGAGGATGTTAGGAGAAAACCTGAGCCTGCAGGTTTCCCTGTATCGACCCTGTTTTAGCACCATATTATGGGACAGGCACTAATTCAGAAGCATGCCTCATAACGCAACCCTCCCTGATGCTCCATGAAGGTTTGTGCTGCCGGGACGTAAGCCCTGTGTGATCTCGCAAGATCGTGCAGGGCTGCCGAGTGATTCAGGGTGGGAGACTGGGGACTGTTTGTCACTCTGCTCAAGGTAACCAGAAACAACGGATTGGACCATTTGTTCTCACTGCAGAATGAGAGGTGAGTATCTGATTTATTGGGGAGGGGGGGTTCAGTTGGTGTTACATGATTCTGTAGAATGCAATCAATTAGCTCCAGCTTCTAGCTGTGGTTATCTTTCTCTTTACCATATCGATGGGGTAATTAGCATTAGGACTTTGAAATCCTAATGCTAATTGCACTCCCCATGTTAACACAGGCACTGATGTGGTAATGGATTTTTTTATCCCGTTAGCGATGTAATATGGGGGGAATTCATTAAAGTCTTATCACATATCTGAGTGCCAACGTCAGTGTTATGATTGTATTAGGGCCCAAGGTGTTCATTGTGTTCCTATTCCTTGTGACCCTTAGCTATAATAAATTTAACATGACTGACTGAATATCCAATATACTCCATTCAGTGTTTTGCCCAAACTTAAACAAACAAAAAAGGCCCTAGACAAGTTGGCCCATGGTCATTGCAGCCCACCAGACATTAGCAGATTTGTCCAATGGTCAGTCTGAGCACAACATCAGCAAATTCATCTTAGTCCAACATGCTAATTCTGGATACAGAGGCACATGGCAAGGGACATGAGGTAAAGAGATTCCTGTAAAGTAAGGTAGGACAGGGGACATATGGCAGAGAAGGATGGGTAAAGAGTACATGGCGGAAGAGGAGAAGTAAGGAGCACATGGCAGAGGAGGTGAGGTAAATCTTTGGGAGCCTGGCCATGTAGCTTTCATTTATTTGCATTTCTTTCTTTTTCCTTTTAATAGATGGAATTGTATGAATTACATCTGTACATTTCCTATACACCACATACAACAACACAATTAAATTGTCGTAGCTGAGAAGCTGGGAAGTTATTATTATTATTATTAGCTGGGAAGTTATTATCATGGGGGACTTTAATCTTCCTGATGTGAACTGGAAAACCAAAACAGCTGGGTGCACCAGGAGTACAAATATTCTAAACTCCCTACTGGGATTATCTCTAACACAAGTAGTTGAGGAGCCGACCCGTAAAGAGGCCATATTGGATTTAATACTCACAAATGGAGGTTTGGTATTTGACGTTGTTGTAGGTGAAAATTT
This sequence comes from Leptobrachium leishanense, assembly GCA_009667805.1. Classification (NCBI taxonomy): domain Eukaryota; kingdom Metazoa; phylum Chordata; class Amphibia; order Anura; family Megophryidae; genus Leptobrachium; species Leptobrachium leishanense. The sequence goes on from CM019065.1 coordinate 20,209,654, forward strand.
GGGATCTAGTGATCACCAGTCAGTATGGTTTAATATAAGAACAGGGATGGAGCCGCACCACACAAAAAAAAAAGTTTTAGACTTTAAAAAAACAGATTTTTCTAAAATGAGATTTTGTGTGAAGGAGTCATTATCAGACTGGAGGAGTTTAAAGGGAGTCCAGGAGAAATGGGATTATATAAAGGAAGCATTATTGAAGGCCACAGGCAGTTGCATTCGGCTTGTTAGCAAAAACAAAAAAGGGAAGAAACCACTGTGGTACTCTGCAGAAGTGGCCAAAATAGTGTAGAACAAAAAGATAGCATTCAATAATTATAAAAAAACTCAGAGTGAAGAAGATAGGCAAACCTATAAGATTAGACAGAAAGAGGCAAAACAATTTATAAGAGCTTCCAAAGCACACGCAGAAGAGAAAATAGCTCAGTCAGTAAAA